>CAUYQG010070807.1:0-13681 GCA_963574415.1 Tarsius wallacei | reverse complement strand
CATAAAAAAGAACAAAATCATGAATTTCGCAGCAACCTAGATGGAACTAGAGTCTATAATACTGAATGATCTCTCACAGAAACAAGATCTGAGTATCACATGTTCTCACTCATATAGTGGACCTTGAACATCTATCATAATACTATAAGAAAAGGACTGACAGTGGTGGGAAACTATGGGGGGGCGGTAGGGAGGGGAAGGGAGGTGGGACTAACGGTAGTCAATATCTGTCTGGGGGCAGGGAGACACTCCTAATTAACAAGGGTGCCTGAACGATGCACATTTGTATACCTAATCCTTAACTGTACCCCACAATTTTATAATAAAAAATATGTCTTAAAAAAATAAAAAGTCAGGGATGTTGGCACATGCCTGTAGTCCCAGCTACTTGGGAGGCTGAGGTGAGAGGATGACTTGAGCTCAGGAGTTTGAAGCTGCAGTGAGCTATGACTGCACCACTGCACTCCAGTAGGGGTGATAGAGATCCTATTTCTAAAAATAAAATATTTTAAAATAAGAATAACTTGACAGAAGGACAAAATTCCACTGGCCTGTAAAGAAGGAGTAAATAGCACTCATTTAGTGGTAGGGTGAGCAGCTTAATAGTGAAGAGTTAATCTGAGACTTGAATGAAAAGGAGGAGTTGGGATGGGGATATAGTGGAAAGGAGTGCTTCAGGCTAGGAAGCAAGAAAAAGCATTATAAATTAGAAGATCTACAAATTGCTCAGTATTTCCACAATATAACAGTGATAAGAGACAAAACTAAAGGGGCAAGCAGGAGCCAATTTGGGTTGGATGTCATTCTGGGGCAATAAGAATCAGTCATCAAAGGCTTTTTAAAACCAAGGTAGTAACACAAATCAATCTACATTTTTTTAAATGAGGTAAATTTCACAACAGAAAATTATTTTAAAGCACACAATTCAGTGGAATTTAGTAAATTCATAATGCTATGCAACCATCACCCCAAAAGTAAACTTAGGACCCAGTAAGTTGTTACTTGCCCAAGTCCCTGGCAACTATAGATTTGTGTGTGTGTTTCTATGGATTTATCTATTCTGGATTTTTTTCATATAAATGGTATTATATAATATGTGGCCTTTTGTGTCTGCCTTCTTTCACTTAACATAATGTTTTAGAGGTCTGCCCTTGATGTAGCATATATCAGTATTTCATTCCTTTTTATGGCTGAGTAACATTCCTTTGTATGTATATAACCATGATTTGTTTATTCATTAATCTACTGACAGGCATTTGGGTTGTCTACATCTTTGGCTAATGTGAATAGTGCTACTATGAACATTCACATACAGATTTTTGTTTGAATCCCTGTTTTCAATTCTTTGGGGTACATACCGAGGAGTGGAATTACTGGGTAATATGGTAACTATATGTTTAACTTTTTGAGGAACCATCAAATTATTCCATGGTGGATCACCATTTTATACTCCCACCAGTAATGTACATGGGCTCCAATTTCTCTATACCCCTCACAACACTTGTTATTTTCCATTACTTTGACTACAGACATTCTAGTGAGTATGAAGTAATCATTGTAGATTTGATTTGTATTCTCCTAATGACTAATAATGTTGATTGAACATCTTTTTATGTGTTTGTGACCATTTGCATAATTTGGGGAATTTCTATCTAAGTCTTTGCCTATTTTTTATTGGAGTGCCATTTTGTTGTTGAGTTGTAAGAGTTTTTAAATATATTTTAGATTTTAGACCCTTATCATATATATAATTTGCAAAAACTCTCTCCCACTCTGTAGGTTGTCTTTTCTCTTTTTTGATAATACATTGAGATACATTGATATTCATTTTAGAAAGACCATTCTACAGCATGGAAAATGAATTTGAGTGGGAAAAACTAGAGATGCAAGGAGACCAGTTAGGAGGTAAGGCAGTGGCTGTGGCAATGCAAAGAAGCAGATTAATTCATGAATTAATTTAGTCAGTAGAATGCCTTGTTGACTGACTAGATGCGAGAGAAAGAGGGAGGAGCCATAACATTAATAACAATAGAAGTGGTTGTAGCCATCATTTTATTAAACATGTATCATGTGCTGGATGCTTTACATATATTATTCCCAATCCTTGATGCAATTGCATTCTAAGAGAAAACAGGATTCAGAGAGGCTGACTTGCCTCTAGCCATATAGGCAATAAGCAATGAAACTGTGGCTTAACCACAGTCCTATTTATCTCCAAAGAACTCTAGGAAACACTTGTGGCAATTAGTAAAATCATCACTTTTCAATGACACATCCTGAAGAATAATAATAAAGTCAAATCCATGGTCTATTAGGTGGCCCTGAATAGCACATAGATTATTTTTTTAAATTGTATAGAGAATTCGCATTTAAAATATAATTACATGAAATAGGGATGAAAAATAAAAATCAAATGTGCATATGTACATGTGCTCATATGTGTTTAATTAACAGAAATTGTAATCCAACTTGTTGAAAAAAAATTTCTATGGCAAAATCTGCCAGTTGCCTACCTAATATCCATCTTCCCCACCGTCTTTTGTAACAAAACTGATTTTACTAATGGTATCATTCTCCCAGCTAAAAGACTACATTACATAGACTTTTCTTGCAGCCAGACGTGTCCATCTGACTAAGTTCTGCCAATGAGAGATATGCAGCTGACCCTTAAAGAACACAGGGAGTGGGGGTTGGGATGCCAACTCCCCTCACAGTTGAAAATCTGCAGGTAACTTTAACTCCTCCAAAACTTAACTACTCATAGCCTACTGCTGACTAGAAGTTTTACTGATAACATAGTCAATTAATAAATATTTTGTTATATATATTATATATTGTTTTATTATAATAAAGAAAGCCAGAGAAAAGAAAATATCATTAACAAAAGCAAAGAGAAAACACATTTACAATACTGAACTGTATTTATAGATAACATAAGTTTACATCATCTGTTTACAAGATGAACGGTCTGTCTGAAATGGTGGGCAGCTGCAGCTGTAGACCTCAATCTATAGTATGTATCAAGCAACCCAACTTTTTCTTATATCATGAAATTTCTCCACTTCTTGGGAGTGCTTCCAGCATCACTAATGGCATGTCGTATGTGTCCCATGGTGTTATTCAAGGTTTATGCCATTGCACTAAACATGATGAAAAATACTGAAAACCTCAAGAGATCACATTTTATGGCAATACACAATTCACACATAGAGATGATTAGTGTCGCATGGTATTTTAAGTGAATGCTTGCAACAATTGAGCTCACTGCAATAGCAATAGGAGGTGCCTATGAAATCAGTATATTACAGTATGTACTATAGCTAATTTTATGCAATTATGATTTAATTCAGCATCTTTACATTTGTTTACAGTTCTCTCAACTGAGAATAACATCTGTATAAGTTTTGACAAATTTAGCTTTTATAATAAATTTGTGTATATATGATGGTAGTAAATGATAAAATAGACTAGTATCTCCTGTATTTTATGCATTTGTGACATACCTTTTTCTTACTCTTTTCAATTTTCTAGGCTATGTAGTTTGGGTTTTTTCAAATTGTTGCAAATTTCCAAAAAATTTCCCAATATACTTATGGACAAAAATTCATGTATAAGTGGACCTATGTAGTTCTTGTTCAAGGGTCAATTGTAATCAGAGGGTTGTGTGGAACTTATGGAAAAGATCCTGAAAAAGAACTGATTTATCCCCCTTTTGCCCTTTTCTCTTCCTGTTGCATGAAACTTAGATGGGATGGCTAAAGCTCTGGCAATCAACCTGGATCATGAGGTGACCTAAAGGATGGAAGCCAATACAAGGACAGCAGATAGAAGGGACTAGATCTCTGATGACTTTGAAGTTTCATATTGGCCTTGAAGTACAAAAGGCATACATTTCTATCTTATTTATGTCATTATTTTGAGCTAACACAACCTTAGATATACAAGAAGGACCCCCAAAAATGCAAAATCATCTTTTGGAGGGAATGTAGACCTTCAGTATCGTAAATGTATTTTCTCTTATGCTTTTGTTAATGTTATTTTATTTTCTCTAGCTTGCTTTATTGCCTTATACTACCGGCTTCCCCCACTAGGAACCCATCAGCATCAGTGTATCAGCCAGCCCATATAGCACTGAGTGTTCAACAGGATTTGACCCAAAATGGCCTGAACCCTGTCATAACCACCTGATCTCACCCTGAGTAACTTTTCTTTTTGTTTCCCTGGATGAAAAAAATCCTCAAAAAGAAATATTTTGCTGATGTGGAAGAGGTGAAAAAAAAAATGGCAGAAGCACTAAAAGGCATCAAAATTGATTAATTCAAAAACTGTTTTGAGCAGTAGAAAAAGCTCAGTAAGTCCGTTACATCAGAGAGTACTTTGAACGTGACTACAGTTTAAATATGTAAGAATAAATACACAATTTTTATAAATAAATTCTGGATTTTGGGGGGGTGACCCCCTGTAACACTTGCTTAATGCAAAAACAGAAAATAATTCAGTTTTGGAGATGATGTTACCAACACAATATGCTGACAAAAGTATAGAAGATAAAGAGATGCCTTTGAAAAAGGGTGGGGGTAATATGGTAGAAATTTTCTTCAAATTGTCATACAATTTAATTTTTTACTTCTAACAACAGGTTGTAGATATTTCTCTTAATCCTTGCAGAATTTTATTTTTCATACTAAATCCTTAAGGCGGGCTCGGTGGCTCAGCCTGTAATCCCGCGCCTTGGGAGGCTGAGGTGAGTGGACTGCCTGAGCCCGCAGGTTCGAGACCCACCTGGGCAACTTGGCGAGACCTTATCTATACAATAAATAAAAAAAAAATCAGCCGGGTGTGATAGCGCACGCCTGTAGTTCCAGCTACTTAGAGGGCTGAGGCGGAAGGATTGCCGGAGCCCAGCAGGTCGAGGCTGCGGTGGCAAGGGAGCTGCCACTGCACTCCAGTCTGGGTGACAGAGTGAGACTCCAACTCAAAATAAATAAATAAATAAATAAATAAATGAATAAATGAATAAATAAATAAATCCTTTAAAGAGAACATGTTGGTTTGAATAGTTATATGCAGTTAAAATGGAAAGATGGTACATTTTCCTAAACTTTTTTTAAATTTAAAAAGAAAAAAAAATTTCTACTTAACTTTTTTCTTTGACAACTTAAATAGGATTTTTTTCATGTTTATATGCCATTTTTTCAGTGAGTTTTATAACTCTTGTTCAAATTATTATTACTAAAAATATATCTTATAGGAATTCATAGGATATTTTGCATTTTGGGGTACTAGCTCTTTCTGTGTTATAGGTACAAATATTTTCTCCAGTCTGACTCATAATGAGTGCTCAATACATGTTAGTTATTTTTATTAAAGATAAACTTTATTGTCAATTTATCACATTTCTAAAAGCTCACATTGGTATTCTTACTAGAATTATAGTAACATTTGGGAAGCTTGGTAGCAGCTTTATAATACTGAATCTTCTTATTTGGAAACATGGTGTGTCTCAGTTTATTCACAAATGTTTTTAGTTTTCTTCACATAAGTCATATACATTTATATATTTATATTTCTTATGATGATTATTCCTGAATATTTTAGATGCTATTGTGAACTGATTTGCCTATTATGTTTTCCTTTTCTTTTTTTTTTCTGAGTTGGAGTCTCACTCTGTTGCCCAGACTGGAGTGCAGTGGCACACTCACAGTCACTACAGCCTCAAACTGCTGGGCTCAGGCAATCCTTCTGTCTCAGCCTTCCAAGTAGCTGGAACCACAGGTGTGTGCCACCACATCCAGCTAATTTTTTCTTGATTTATTGTACAGATGAGGTATCATCAAGTTGCCCAGGTTGGTCTCGAACCCCTGGGCTCAGGCAATCTTCTCACCTTGGTCTCCCAAAGTGCTGAGATTACAGTTGTGAGCCACCGTGCCTGGCCCCTAGTATAATTTTCAACTGCTTCCAACCTATGTAACAGTGGTTACTACCTACATAATTCTTGATTATAACAGTTCTAACAGTTTTCTAGTTTGATCTCTCAGATTTCTGTTTGATTACAAACATATCCTATCATATTCACATATTGGTAACCTTGCCTGTTTTCCTTAATATTTACATCTTTTGTTTGTCTTGTTGTATTATACTAGCAAAAAATGAGATTTTCTCATTTAATACAGATATTGTAGTGTATTTGTATACTTACATATTTTATGTGTAAGCATATAAAAGAAATATTCAAACTTTCTTTCAGCTTACTAAGTAGGTCAATATTTCCACTGAAACTGTCAGATCTCAGAATTTACATAGCTGCATGCTTGAAAACAGAGCAAGTTTTTGTTTCTATGCTATTCTTTAAACGTTCTTTTGCAATTCAATTTTCACCTGCACATTCATTTACAAATATGTAATCAAATATTATCAAAAATTTTTAAAAATAGAAGATGCATCTTGGCATGAATAAATTAGGAGACTTGGAATAACAGAGCTGTGGGTGTTATAGTTCAGTAATTAGAAAAATCAAATGCCTAATAATAATCAAGTAGAATTTCTGTGTAGAAATCTTACTTGAAATTGAAAACTTGGGACACAGGAATTTAATTATTTTCTAACCTTCTTTCACTTTAGGACCTAACTGGCATATAGCAGTAATTACCTTAGTTTAAAACACCAACCAATTAAAAAGAATACTATGAAGAATTGGTAGCATGGGCCTTTCTTTTTATATTTTAAGTGTTACTAAAAAAATCCACCGTATTTCTTTCAATCACAGAGGGAATTACATTCCCAAATTTGGACTCTTTCATATCACAGCTTACACATTGTTTTCATTTTATAACCAAACCTTACAAGTTTTTGAGTACTACAGAGATTTTTTAAAACTGTAAAATAGGAAAAACTTCTGTGGATGGGCAGCAGTAACCATAAATAGGTTATTTCCTGGCAGTGGTACCAATACGAATTTACTTAAATGTGTAATGTTACAGAGAAGTAAAAACCATTCCTACAGTCTGCTGAATAATAAGTTATCACTTTTTTATTTATAAAAGGTTAACTATTTTTAAGATGATAAAATGTTTTTTCTTCTTCTAATCTCCACTGCATAAAAACACACACTAGAAAGACAAAAAGAAGTTTCCATATAATCTAGCACTATAGAGGATTTCTAGTTGAAACACTATAACCAGGGCATGATCTTCAAAACCAAACCTAATTCTGCTGGAATTTCATTTGCATGGGCCCAATAACTTTATTTCAAAGCTCATTTCTCTCAAAATACTTGTTGCATTTTAAACACTGTCCAATTGGATAAAATTTTTGTAAGATGTATTTATTTTAAAAAGGGAAATATTACTTTTTAGTGTAACAACCAATATCAATCTTAATTATGACCCTAAAATCTTGAGCTCTAGCCTTTACTATTTAGTCCCATATTTCTAAATGCTTGTTTAAAAATAAACTCCTTCCTTAGTCCTTCTACCTAAATTGGAAGTGCTAGTGGTACCAACATGCTTCTAGTAATCTAGGCAGAAAACCTTGAGTTATCTTTGATGAACTCTTTCACTTCATCCACTCAACTAGTGCCATGCTTCACTTATTTGCCTATTGATATCTTCATTCCCACTGCCACTACGGTAATCTAGACACTTTGTAGCTTTTGTTTGGGTAATAACCAGCTCCCCTTAAATAGAATCTCCACTTCAAATCTCTTCAATACTGATGTGAAATTATGCTTCTAGTCAGGTTCTAGGCATATCATAACTCTGATAAAAAAAAAATCACTCTTATCCTAATATTCCAAGTCAGTTACTTAGAAAACTTTATAAAACTTAATTGCCCACTATTCACCCTCATATACTGTACAATCTAGCTAAGCACACTGTTTCCCAAACATGTCTTATGCCTTTTTTTAACCCATCATCTCTCCCTAACATCCCCATGACCTTGGCAGCCACACTTTTCTCTCTACTTCTGAGTTTATCTTGTTTAGATTCCGCATATAATTGAGATCATATAGTATTTGTTTCTCCATGCCTGGCTTATTCCATGTAGCATAATGTTCTCCAAGTTCATCCATGTTGTTGTAAATCACAGGACTTCCTTCTTTTTTAGGATGAATATTATTCCATTGTGTATATACATACCCCACATCTTCTCTATCCATTCATCTGCTGATTGACACTTAGGTTGACTCCATTATCTTGGCTATTGTGAATAATAGTCCAGTGAATTCTCTTTGAGATACTGACTGCATTTCCTTTGGATGTATACCCAGTAGTGGGGTTGTGGGATCTGTAAATGTCTTTAGGGAGTTTCCAGCTTCTGGTAGTCTCAAGCGTTCTTTGGCTGGTAGCAACATAACTCAATCTTTAACTGGGTTTGGTAGTTCAGTGTATCTTTTGGGTATACAGTTCAACCTAGAACAAGTATTTTTCAATTTTTCAGACCAAAACCCACATAAAAAATAGAATTTATATTTTGACCCAGTACATGCAAACAGATATGTATATGTGTGTATATATTTTTACAACAAAAGTTTTACAAAATAATGTTTACTCTTATTACATATTATATATTCCCTAGCCTTTATCTGGGATGTTTATTTTACCTAGAATGACATTCCTCTGTTTGTCCAAATATTACTCATGCTTTAAGGCTAGGTTAAATATTGTTATTCTCTAAGACAGCAAACTGGGTCTTACTCAGCTTCAAACTCTGAGCCCTCAGCTCTTTCAGGGCTTCACATGGACTTCCCTATGGCATTGTTTCTCTAATGTCTAACTTTAAAAGTATACACATCGCCTGGAAATTTTGTTAAAATGTAGATTCTGAATCAGTAGGTCTGAGTGTCTGCAATTCTAGTAAGATCCCAGGTGATGCTCATGCAGCTGGTCTGTGGACAATTTGAATACTAAGGTGTTATAGAACAGACTGAGTTTTGACTAGTGCTCTTGTTCCACGTGCACATAAAATGAATGTATATAATTGAAACAGAATAAAATACAGTCAAAATGAGAAAGAAAATATATAATATGTAATAAGAGTAAATATTATTTTGTAAAACTTTTGTTGCAATAGTATATACACACATATCTGTTTGCATGTACTGGGTCAAAATATAAACCCTATTTTTTCTGTGGGTTTTGGTCTGAAAAATTGAAAAATACTTGTTTTAGGTTGAACTGTATACCCAAAAGATACACTGAACTACCAAACCCAGTTAAAGATTGGAGTTATGTTGCTACCAGCCAAAGAATGCTTGAGACTACCAGAAGCTGGAAACTCCCTAAAGGCTTTGAAGGGAGCATGGCCCTGCTTGATTTGGAACTTCTAGCCTCCAGAACTGTGAAA
The DNA here is from genome assembly GCA_963574415.1 of Tarsius wallacei. Taxonomy (NCBI): domain Eukaryota; kingdom Metazoa; phylum Chordata; class Mammalia; order Primates; family Tarsiidae; genus Tarsius; species Tarsius wallacei. Next base: position 4,336 of record CAUYQG010070807.1, on the reverse strand, counting down.
GAATACATTTCTGTTGTTTTAAACCATCTCACATTATAACAGTTTTGTCATGGCAATCATACTTAACATCATCTTTTTTTTTTATAGCACTAATCACAATGTATTTTGGTGTGTTTATTTGTTTTCCTTCCATTTCCTATATCAGAAAAGAGGTTCCTGGAGAATAGGGGCCTTTTATGCTCTACTTTTTACCATATTCCTGGTGTCTGGCACATACTAGATTTTTCAATAAATAATTATTAAATGAAAACCAGAAACATTCATAAAATAAATTACATGCAATTAGGAAATGTTGTTATTGTTGTCTACATCCCCTCACTCCCCTTCCCTTCCAAGAAAAAGTCCCCTGAATAATGTAGAGATTTCAAGTGTGCAGCTATATTACATGGTCTACATAGGGATTGGCAGTCTACAGTCTGTGGGCCTAATCTGGTCAGCTGATTGTTTTAATAGAATCCAGACACATTTATTCCTTTACATGTTGTCTATGGCTGCTTTTGTACAATGGCAGAGGTGAGTAGTTGCAAGAGACTGGATGGCATGCAAAGTAAATATTTATTACCTTATTTACAAAACAGGCTTCACTGTTTTTAATTACTTATTTATACAGTGCTTGGCATCTAATCATACATATTCCAAAGACTATAAAAAACAAATGTTGAAAGTAACTTTTACCTTATTGTAATTCTTGGCTAATTCCAACATCTCTTTTACCACTGATTCATTGTGTTTACAATGTTCACTGTAATCCTGAAGTGTCAAGCCTTCCATCCAACTCTTCTTATGCAAATTTAGCAACATCTAAAAAATATCAAGAAAAAGTAATTCTTTTTCTGCCTTGAGGATAGTCCCATCACTTGAGAAAAAAACTTTTTGGAATTAATGAATTTAAACTAAATTGTATTAATTCAAATAAACTTCAATTAAAATTCCCCTAAATTTATACTAATATAACCTAAGGAGTGTTCCAACCCCATGGAATTTGCTGTGCTACTTATTTGCTGTGCTACTTAGAAGGCTATTCTTATCTTTGCATAACTTAACCTTCTCCTCTTCCTTAGAGATAGATGACTTCCCTAATGATGCTATCTAAAAAGCCACCTCATACTATCTTAGTCTATCTTCCTTTAACCTACTGTATTATTTTTATAACACTTATGAATACCTGAAATTTTTGTTTAGTTGTTTATTACATTTATCTCCCACTAAAGGGGAAATCAAGAGGGCAGGGACTTTGCCTTGTTTATTTCAGGATTACCAGGATCTAGATTCTAGAACTGTGTCTAATCACAGCAGATACTGAATAAATATCTGTTGAATGGATGAAATGAATGAAACTTATTACACAGAGAATCTCTATTTTTCATGTAGCCTAGTTTTCAAATGCCAAGAAAAAGAGGTAAATACCTCATTTACTGAATGACCTTGTGTCAATCTTTCTGAGTCTCAGTTTACAGATCTATGAGTTAAGAGCTTATATTAGAACACCTTGAAGTTCCCTTCAAACTCTAATATTCCATCTATAATGTAAAAACCAAAAACTTCTTTATTATCAAAATGAAAAGCCATGAAACTAGGAAGTAAATCAAAGATTCATCCATTTTGCAAACTACATCAGCAAATTGGGGTTGGACAGTCTTACTCTACACATTTTCTTCAATTGAGGACTATCATTGAAGAAGTTGTTTTTTTTGTTTATTTTCTTTTAATGACTGACAAAAACTTCCCCCGTTCCCTTCCTATTGCTCCAAGGGCAAGAATAGTATGCAAAAAAATTAGAAAAGCACTACACAGGTAACTCCAATTTTTCTGATTGCTTCCCAGCGTCTCCACTGATATTGATTTAGAAAAGAGAGTCTTAGGAAATTTTGGTGCAGCTGTTACTACCTATGCTATAAAGCTACCTATAATTAAGTGTTGAGAATTGGATTTCCCTACCACTTCAAAAGCAAACAAAGAAAGATCTCAAGGAGCAGCAAGATATCCCTACCATGCCTGAACAAAGACTCCATTGGGATCCTCAGGTAAGGCTTGGGGTTAAGTATACAGGTTGGGCTGGATAAGAGTAAAGGCAGGGCTTTTGTTACTAAGAAAGCGGCTGAACTGAACTAAAAACATAAACATAACAGTAATTAATGTTAAGTGCCATTAATAATGTTTTGATGCCAAGGATAATGACTAAATTTATGAGACAGCAAAAGAAAGAAAAAGAAAAATTGATGTAATTAGCTAGATATTTCCAAGTAGATGGATGTCAGATATCAGATGCCCTTTTTTACAGCCTGTACTCATTCTATGTAAAATTTAAAGTATTGAAATATACTTAAAGCAATCAACTAAATCTATCACAGCAGAAGTAAATTTGGGGACAGAGTAAACAGTTGGAAGAGAGCTTTATTGGATCCTGTCAAGCCAAGGGAGAACGGGTCCCTCGCTTCCCTCACTTAATAGCTATGCTCAAGCACCTGGGTCCTTCAGATACATTTGTGGATGGCTTCCATCTTTTAAAACACAGATCTATCAAACTTTAAAACACAAAAATAGAATTCTTCTTTCAAAAAATCTTATATTTCACATCATGCTCTCCAATATATAAATTACATTAAAAATGGGAGTGATCTAGCTGAAAGAAGAAGTAGGTCTTGAGAGCTCAACCTACTCCTTTCCCTGCTTGCCATGCCTCAGAATCCCATTCTAAGGCACTGTGGTGAAATACAGTTTGAACTAGTAAGAATGGTCTTATTTTCTACCGACACTTTATCACTTCCAGATTTGAGAGCAGAATCAGTAACCAAAATGTACTAGTTATCAATACTAAACTCATTGTTCTTTAAAACAAATTTTTTAAAGAATTTGTCAGAGAAAAATACAGTAATCTAATTTGGTAGATGAATCACTGTAATAGTAAAGAGGTGGTTCAGACTATAATTTTTAAAAACAACAAGCAGTGTTAAATATTTGGCATTAGCTGGGAGAAAAATTGTACTAGAAACAATCCCCAAATAGCAGAAACAAACAAAAGAATGCTAATCCACCAAAATGCTAGGTAACGCTCAAAAGTAATCAAATGTTAAAAAGCTTGGTATAAGGATGAGAATCTAGTTTAAAACATCTGAAGACCCTATACTGTTCCCTTGACTCACTTTTAGTTTACCCCTAGGTAAACATGATGCATTTTCAAAATTATTACATAATTACTATTTAACCTATTCCTCTCAAATTTAGAAAGCTATATATTTGGTAGCTTAATTACAAAAGGTCTTTTTTTTTTTTTTTTTTTTGAGTTGGAGTCTCACTCTGTCGCCCAGACTGGGGTGCAGTGGCCGCTCCCGGCCACCGCAGCCTCGACCTGCGGGCTCCGGCGATCCTTCCGCCTCAGCCTTCCGAGTAGCTGGAACTACAGGCGCGCGCTACCACGCCCGGCTGATTTTTTGATTTATTGTAGAGATGAGGTCTCGCGTGCCCAGGTGGGTCTCGAACCTGCGGGCTCAGGCAATCCACTCACCTCAGCCTCCCAAGGCGCGGGATTACAGGCTGAGCCACCGAGCCCAGCTACAAAAGGTCATTTTATTAGAGAAAATAAATCAAAAAAATCAAAGAACTAAGAGAAATATTTTTATGATTGTTCATAAAACTGGAATGCTTGACTTGTTTCCTATTTCTTCTTCTTCCACTTTAGCCAGCAAGGTAAAATATGTCTTTCAACATGTCCAGTAAAATATTCCTTTATTTTATGCTGCAAGTCACCAGGAACGGAAAATTGGAAACATAAAAAGATGTCAACAATTCTAATTTAAATCATTTCCCAGATAATAGTCTAAATGTTTTTAAAAAGATTTCTTCCTCCCATAAGATAAAAATTAAACTTACCTTCTGTTCCAGTTCATTTTTCCGATAGTTAATAGTAATGGAATAATAATGTCTGTTTAGTCCATGAATTAATGCCTATATAGATAAATGATTTTTAAAAGGATAAATTAATATTCTTCATCTAAAAAAATACAAATGTTTAAAACTGTTGACATATCCTGCATGTAATACCTTTATCATCTTCTGAAAAAGACATTTTATGTTAAGCAAACTAAGATTATGTTAAAATATTCTTCTCAGCTGCAAGTTTAGAAGTGAGATTTAGAGGGACTGGTTACACCGTCTTTTTTTGTTTTTTAGTTGGAGTCTCACTCTGTCACTCAGACTGGAGTGCAGTGGCCGCTCCCGGCCACCGCAGCCTCGACCTGCTGGGCTCCGGCGATCCTTCCACCTCAGCCTTCCAAGTAGCTGGAACTACAGGCGTGCGCTACCACGCCCGGCTAAGTTTTTTGGTTTATTGTAGAGA
>CAUYQG010070804.1:0-15680 GCA_963574415.1 Tarsius wallacei | reverse complement strand
AACTAAGGCATAAGGATCATGTAAGCCAAGCAGATCAAGGCTGTGGTGGCTGCGAGGGTGCCACTGCATTCCAACTTGGGTGACAAGAGTGAGACTCCAACTCAAAAAAAAAAAAAAAAAAATCAACCCTCAAAATTTTTGAAAACAATTAATTTTATATATTTGTCTTAGATATTTATGTCTATTAGTGTATTTAAATCTGGTAAAAGTTTCATTAAATTAACTTTTTAAACTTTAATTCAGTGTTTCTCAATGTATTCTACAATATACCCTGTTTTAGACTAAGAATCGGATAGCTTACTGAATTAATGTTGTTCTTGAAGCATTTTTTGGAAGGAAAAGGGTGATTCATACCTTTATTTATTTTCCAAGATGCATATCATTATTTTTATTGCCTTAAGTTTTATGCTTAAATCTCTTACTTTATCAATTTAAATGTAGTGTTAGAGCTATTAAAGCTATTAGAAAGTTATCTGTAGATTCACAACACTCCACAGTTCATATTTGTAGCAAATTTTTTATCTCCCATATCTAACAAAGGGAAATTGAGTGAAAATGTATGAAGTCATATTGAGAATACTGCTAGATTATTCAAAATAATCCTTCACATATTTGTTGAATGAAATGAATGCAAGGAGGTTGATTTTTTTTTTTTTTTTTTGAGTTGGAGTCTCACTCTTGTCACCCAAGTTGGAATGCAGTGGCACCCTCGCAGCCACCACAGCCTTGATCTGCTTGGCTTACATGATCCTTATGCCTTAGTTTTCCAGTTTCCAGCTGGAACTACAGACACACACCACCACACCTGGCTAGTTTTTGTGATTTATTGTAGAGATGAGGTCTTACCAAGTTGCCCAGGCTGGTCTCAAATCCCTGGGCTCAGGCAATCCTCTTGCATCAGCTCAGTCTCCCAAAATGCTGGGATTACAGGCTAAGCCACTACACCCAGCCAAGAAGATTGATTTGTAATAATTGAGTTAGTTTTCTCATTGACAAATACTTAGAAACCCATACCCTTACAATCATAAATTAAATTATCAACTGTTATCTAATATGACCTTCCAGACTATGTTATTTAAAAGGAATTTGAAAGTATTTTCAAATAAATATCTGCAGGAATATTATTGTTATAAGATACAATATTTTTAATACTATTACAACCTTCCAAGAAACCTATAGTTGTGTTTATACAAAATCACAACTGAACTTGAAGTACAGAAAAAAAAAGAAAAAAAGAAAACACATTTTCAGTTCTATACAAACATATAAACTCATTATCTGATCAAGCTACTAAGCATCTCTTCCAAACACTTGCCTAGCTTTGCCACGTTTTCTGATGGGTTTGTTTACACTTGTTAGAGAACAGCTACCACCTCTGGTGCTAAATTCAGCCTTTTAGATACAGACTGGCAGCTCTCCTTGACTACGGTACTTACAGGAACAGAATTTGGCCTGCAGTGATTCACATGGATGGGGGTCAGAAAAACAATCTTCAAAGAACTAAAGTGGCCATGAAGCTAAGGCTCAGGAGAGGAAATGGTGAAGGGGATTAAGTGGAATGAAAAGGGGATTTTGTATAGCAGCATTGTGAGATCTCTTACTTATACTTGTTAAACAGTAAGAGCATCACAATCCCCTGGAGTCACTAAATAGCATTCTTAACTATCAAGTCTGATATCTCAGTCATTCCTTGGGCAACATAGTGTTGGCTTAAAAGTTGTCAGTCAATAGAAAGCACTCGTTAAATACTGTCAATGACTGACACTAAGTTGTGTGGTGTTTTTTTTTTTTATGGCAAGAGAAAAAACTCTCCCCAGTTTTGATTAAAATCTCATCTGATGTAAGATGTCATAAAAAAGGAAAGAGAAAAATAAAGAGCCCATTGATGCTGTCATTTTCTCCTGTCTTTTATAAAAGGGGCTCAATGTGTTCCTAGAGGACTCAGATGTCTTCCAGATAAAACAACTCTTATGAAAATCCACCAGTCCAGATATAATTCTTCTCCCTTTTCTCTCTGCTTTTTTCTTTTCCTTTTTCTCTTTCTTTTTCTTTCTTTTCTTCTTTCTTATTCTTTTTTCCTGATTTTTATGTGAGATTTCTTTATTTTTAAATTTTGAAAATAGATTTAAAGAAGTGTTAATCCAACAAAAATAGCCAGTATTCAGTCATGCTAGCCTGTATTTTAGCATCTGTTTATCTAGACCATCATTGCTAGCATTGTATTTAATAGTTTTATTTATATATAATTCACAAATACAATTCACCCATTTAAAATATACAATTTAATTGTTTTTAATAAATTTACAAATATGTGTAAACATTAATAAAGACAATTTGATAACATTTTTATGGCCTCAAAAATACTCTGGACCATTTATCTATCACACTCCTATTCCTCCTACTTCCCCAGACCTAAGCAACCACTATCTATTTTCTGGCTTTATAGATTTGTCTTTTCTTGGCATTTGATCTAAATGGAAAAACAAAATGTGTCATATTTTGTGATTGTCTTTTTTCCCTTGTGGGATGGTAGTTTTTATATGAAGAAATGGGAATATGATGCAAATGGAAGGCTTTTAAACTCCGTGAAAGGAAAAGACATGTCACAATACAAAGAACAGTTAGAAGACAGAATGATATACAGAAGTTTGAAAGTCATCTCTCAGAAATTTGGGAAAGTCAAAGTCCAAAATAAGTACTGAAGGCTTACTGCATCCAGATAAGAAACCTCAAGGATTAATCTGTGTGAAAACTTAAGAGCCTTGGCTTTTGATAACCAATCTTAACCATAAATGATAGCCAGCTAGTATATATTTGTATATAAAAATTTGTTGACTATATTCGTTGTTTACACAGTTTAGGTCTGATTTGATTATCTGCAGCTGTGATATATTAAAAATTGTAAGTACTCTGAATAGATATGGCCATTTTTCAAGATGTCACCCCTGAGTAGGTCATTGGTTGCAGTCATCAATGTTTCACAGAACAAGCAAAAAGCTGAATAATCTAAGAACATTGAGTGCTTAGCCCTAATACATTCTGGATTACTTGCTTGTAATAAAGTGAATTATCCAAAAGCATCATCTGCAAAGAATCAGAACATTTTCACATCATTCCTAATTGAGCTATCAGGTTTAACTTCAAGGATTTGATGTTAATTGCAATATTTTAAAAAATTATTTGTCAACAGTACACTAGGGAGACACAACTTTTAAATTTGTAATTTTTTGTAAAATCACAAGAGCAGAGGTTTGTTTTTAAAATATGGAGTAGGAGTATAGCTAATAAGGATTGCTAAATGATTGGAGGCTCAAGCAGCACAATACATTGAGAAAACTTCAGCAACTTTCCTTTTATACAAACATGCTTTAATATATAATTCTTCTTTTGTAACATAATTTAGAAAAGTTGTTCTTTTGAATTTGGAATGTCATTTTTATTTTTAAAGCAAAACAGCTTTTACATGCTTTTAAAAAAATTTTCAAAGCAGGTATTTTAGGAGATTTTTTCAAAGTAATTTTTTTTGTTATGTGCTATAGTACAAACTATATTTTGTAACTTCTAGTTTAGAAGCCCTTCTTAAACACATTACACTTATTATTCAAACGTTTCTGTGACTACAATTTGTCAAATTAACACAAAAGAAAACTAAGGCTTTGAGTTAAGTAACTTCTAAAATTCACAGCTTTCAAATAGTTAAGCTTCTATTTAATTCTAGGTCTCTAATTTCAAAGCCCATGTGATTTCCACTATTATTAATTGTTATATAAAAATGGTTTTAAAACACTAAATAATTTAACAATGATAGAAAGATGTGATCACATTCTTTAGAGAAAAGTCAAAATAATATATTCATTAGCAGGGATTTTGACATCAGACCTGCAATTACATCCAAGCCTTCACTGTCACAAAGAATCCCATGAGAAATTACTTAGTCACTCTGAACTTTAGTTGTTTTATGTGATATAAGATGTGGAACAAAATAGCAAATGTTTTGCATATAAAGTTCAGTAATGTTAGTATATTAAAAAATAATTTCCAATAACCCATTGAATAATATTTGTCTTAGAATGATTTGCCTTCAACTTGGAAGTAGGACCCATCTCCCAAACTTCGTCCAAGTGAGTTTATTTTCTCCTATGTATGTCATGGAGCCATCTCTTCAGAGAGTCATAATTTGTATATTATTTCTGTGTGACAAAGGTACATTCTACCATTCTACTCTTTGGGGATTTGTAGCTACATTGTGTGTGTGTCTTAGATGAGTTTGATTTACTTTCCTGAGAATCATTACGGCTTTAGTAAATATAAAAATAATTCATGTGTTTGTTGTGACTCTGATCCATGTATAAAAACAGTTGTGGAGCAATGGTTTTATTCCAACCTTGCTCAAGAAAGAGTGTGCCAAAGTCTGGCTTCTTCTCCTCACAAGGAAGTTAGAATCACAGTTAACTCCCTCAGGTGTGAGATAGGAAGTCAATGCTGCAAAGCACTTGACTTTATATTTCACTCATCTATAGAGTTTTTTTTTTTTAAGTTTCAGACATATTAAATCTTCATTACAAGTAAGCTCCTTATGAGGTTGGTCATTATTTTAAGTTAAATTTCCAGAATTTCTAGTTCATAGCCCAGTGTACAATCTACTGTGTTTTTAGGCAGATAGGCCAGATTATGTTTAATTTCTCTTTTATTCTTTAAGGCCAATTTAAGTTTTCTATTGATACAAACTTTCTAAAAAAAAATGAAGATTAGCTTTTTATATTTCAACAATTTTATACTTTTAAAATATTCTCATACAAATTTGTGTATGGCACCCGAATTTGTTTTAATTTGGTTTGATAAAACATGCAGTCACCAAAATGGTTGTCAAAAGGGAATAAATTTTATAATTCACACAATCTCCTAGAAACAGAAGACACTGTACACTGTGCAAAGAAAGCACCTCTGTGGGATGAGGTGGCAGAGAGAGGAACAACAGGTAGAGTCTGTATTGTAGTTTTTCTGGGAAAGGATAAGCAAGGCAAAGTGAGCAAGCTTAGCTAATTGGATATTTTCAATAATTTGGGAGGACTTTGGGTCATAACTGTAGTCCCTAGGTGTTGTTACCTGACTTTGGGGTGTTTAGGTCAAGATGGAAGTATCCCAGAGTACGAGAATACCATAAAAGGAGGGAATAGGGGCAAAGACTTGGAATTGGTTAATTTTCATACCTAAGGCATGCTTTTTAGCAATTTCCTTGCTATCTCCAAGAATAAACTAATCCTAGGTGGGACATCCTCTCCAAGGTCAGCAAGATTCAGGTGCTGAAGCATCAAGAATATAGAAAATACAAGAATACAAGGAGGGATTTTTTTTTAAAAACCCACAATTGATATGTTAAAAGATTGTACACTGTTCTGAGATCAGAGTCTCAAAGTGCACAGAATCATTTGCTGCTCTCAGGGGTCAGTCAGGAGGAGGCAGCAGAGATCAGCTGCTCCTCAGCACCTGGCACCTGACCCAGACCACCACCTGTGGCAGCATGTCAGGCACTAACAGCAGGAACCATGGGGAAGGTGTGGTGAGGAAATCTGGAGCTGAGTCCTGCCACCAGTGAGGAGACAATGACCACCACCATTTTTACTGTCCCAGGACTGGGCAAAGACCTGTGTTGGCCTGCCCAGCACTGTTCAGCCTCCAGCCTAAGACCTAGAGGCTATCTCCACACCCCTCTGGGTTCACCATCACTGTCCTAGAGAGGAAAGTTCAGGAGTGGACCTGCAGACATCTCATCTCCACACTGGACTAGGCTCTGAACTGAGTAGGAGACTTGGTGGCAGCAGCAATAACAGTAGATGAGTGAGTTTGTCTGGATCTGACCCTCCTCTCACAGCAGTCCATGGGGCATCTGACCAACGCTTAGAGCAATCCAATCAACCTGTGCCAAGAGTAGAAGGGAGGGACTGGAGAACAGAGCCCATCCCTTACCTTGGTGGCAGCCAAAAGTGGTGGTGGTGCTTAGGAAAGGAACCCAAAGTTCCAGAAATGGCCACAGAGGGAGCTCTTTTTCTTTTTTTCTTTATGTTTTTGTACTTGTTTTCTTTTCCTTTCTTTATGTTTTTGTGCTTGTTTTCTTTTTCTTTCTTTCCCTTTTTTTTTTTTTTTTTGCTGTTTTTTAGTTTTCTGTTTGTCTATGGGTATTTTTGAGGGAAAGTGCATCATCATGTTTTTTTGTTTGTATGTTTGTTGATAATTTTTCTGTTTTGTTTTTTTACTTTGTTTATTCATTAACTGGTGTGCCTGTCCTTCTTCATTCCTTCTTGTTCTCTCCACCTTTCTTTCAGCTTCCTGCTTCCCTTTTCCATTCTTTTCCTTTTTCTAACCTTATTTTGCTATCAGAGGGCATATATATGCCTCCACCACATGGACAGATTGTAAGGTTGTGGGAAAGGGTTCCAGGGGGTCCAAGCACCTGTCAGCAAATACTGTGATCTGCAGATAACTTCTGAACCACAGCTTCCCCCTCACACCTTAGGCAAATCTCAAAACTGAAAAGCACAGCCCTCCATCATGAGTCTCGCTATAAAATTGAACAAATCTAGAGAGTTTACATATGAAAGAACAAGGGAAAAAGCAAACAGAAGTGAAATCTGCCACCCCATCACTGAGCAACAAAATTAAAGGGAAAAGAGGGGAAGAAAACCATACAAACAAAGAAGAACCCAAGGGGGGCCACAGTTCCCATCCAGCCTCCTGAGAAGACAGCACCTGAGAATACAGACTTCAGAGCTCAATCTATGAAAAGCCCCTGGAAAGACTGGTCTCAAAGCCAAATGTCAAGATATTAATAGAGTGAATGACTAGAAGTGAAAAGAGACATGCTGAAAGAATAAAGGAGTTGATAACTGAGGTGATGGCAGTAAAGAATACAGTAAACAAAATAAATAACAAACTGACAATTATGGGAAGCAGAAGGAAATTAATCTCAGAGTATGAGGATAAAAATATGGAAGTAATCAAACTGTTAAAAACATAGAAAGAAGCTTAAAGAGATGGAACAAAGTCTCCAAGAGATGCAAAATTGTATCAAGAGGCTGAATTGGTGAATTGGCATTCCTGAGGAAGATAGACAGAGAAGAACTTGGAACAAACATTCCATGAAATTATCCAAGAAAACTCTTCTCATCTCATGACAGACATGGCCATTCAAACACAACAGATTCAGGGGATCCCTGTAAGACATCAAATGAGAAGACCAACTCTTAGACACACAGTAATTTATTTATACAAATTAGGCATAAAAGAAAAAATCCTAAAGACAGCAAGAGAGAAAGGTCAGACTATCTACCAGGGAAGCCCAATGACAAGAGCAGCAAACTTATCTGTGGTAACACTACAGGTTAGAAGAGACCAGAGTCCAATCTTCAAAGTTCTCAAAGATAAACAATTCCAAACAAGAATTTCCTACCCAGCTAACCTAAGCTTCGTCAGTGATAGAGAATTAAGGTCCTTCCCAGACATTCAGTCCCTAATAGCTTATGCTGTCTCCAGACCATCTCCTCAAGAAACATTTAAGAAAGTATTTAACACAGAAGAAAGAAAAAAATAATGACCACAAACTTCCCAAGAATGCAGGAAAAAGATTCAAAACATACACATATATCAACCCCAAAGCCAAAAGAAAGCCAACAAACAAACAACAACAGCAAACTCTATAAGAACCTCATGACAGGGACAAACTCTCATATCTCAATAATTAGCCTGAATGTGAATGGACTGAATTCACCACTGAAAATACATAGAATGGCAAACTGTGTTTTAAAAATATCATGACAAAATGATGTCTTCAGACTTATCTCACCAGAATGGATACTCATAGTCTCAAAGTAAGAGGATAGAAAACAAAATCTCAGGTGAATGGAACACAAAAGAAAGCAGGAGTTGTAATTCTAATACCAGACAAAATATCCTTTAAGCTATCAACAATTTTAAAAGAATATGGAAGGTCACTACATAATGATAAAAGGTTCAATCCATCAATAGGAAATATCCATTCTAAACATTTTTGCACCCAACATAGGAGCACCAACTTTTACAAGGAAGCTTCTAGGTAAGCTAAAAAAAGCGATATTGACTCTGACACTATCATAGCTGGGGCCTTAAATATCCCACTAACAACCCTAGACAAATTATCAAGGTGAAAAATCAGCAAGAAGATACAGAACCTCAACTTGATGCTTGACCAAATGTACTTAATAGAAACCTACAGAACACTCAAACAACCACAGAATACACATACTGCTCATCACCACATAAATTGTACTCCAAGATTGACCACGTTCTTGGCCATCAATCAAGCAGAAACAAATTTCATAAGATTAAAATATTGTCATGCACATTCTCAGACCACATTGGAATAAAAATAAATATCAACACCAAAAAATTTTCCCCAAAATCCACAAAGACATGGACATTAAACAGCATGATGCTGAGTAACTTGTGGTTCAACACAGAAATTAAAACATAAGTTAAAATATTCCTGAAAACAAATGAAAATGAAGAAACATCTTACCCAAATCTCTGGAACGCCATGAAATCAGTACTAAGAGGGGAATTCATATCTCTACCAACACACACACGAACAAAATGGAAAGATCACAAGTTAACAGTCTAACAAATCACCTAAAGGAGCTGGAAAAATGAGAGTACCAAAACCCTAACTACAGTAAAATATCCAGATCATCAAAGTAAAAGATCAAATATGGGATATAGGAGATAAAAATATAATAGTAAAACACCAACAAAACAAAAAGCTAGTTCTTTAAAGGATAAACAAGATTGAGGGAATCCTAGACAAAAAAGCCCAAATTAACACAATCATAAATGCAAAAGATCAAATTACAATTGAGCATGAAGACATACCAAAGATTATCAGAGACTAATATGTACACTTGTATGGAAAGAAACTTGAAAACTTTAACGAAATGGACAATTTTCTGACATCATACAATCTCCCAAAGTTGAAATAAGAAGAAATTTCTAAATAGGCGAATAATAACCCAGGAAATTGACTTCATCATAAGAAAACTACCTACCAAAAAAAAAAAAAAAAAAGCCCTGGGCAACCCCCTCTAGTCCCCTCCCACTGTGGGAGCTTTTTTGTCTTCCCAATAAATCTTGCTTTCTCAACAACAACAACAAAATGCCTGGACCAGATGGCTTTCCAGCAGAATTCTATAAAACATACAAGGAGGAATTAGCACCAATCCTATTGAAAGTATTTCAGTAAACTGAGGAAGACAGAACTCCCCCAAATTATTCTATAAGTCTAAAATCACACTGATACCCACACCGTGTTAAGATCCAACAAAGAAAGAGAACTAAAGGCCAATAACCTTGATGAGCATAGATACAAAAACTCTCAACAACATTCTAGCAAACCATATCCAACAATACATCTCCAAATTCATTCATGATGACCAAATATGCTTCATCCCTGGGATTCAGACCTGGTTCAACATCCACAAGACCATAATCATAATTAAATACATTAACAGATATAAAAACAAGAACAACATGATTATATCATTAGACACAGAAAAAGCTTTTGAAAAAATCCAGCATACTTCTTGATAAAAACCCTTGAACACCTAGACATAGATGGAATATACCTCAAAATACTAAGAGTCATCCATGATAAATCCACGGCCAACACTGTGCTAAACAAACAGAAATTGGAAGCATTTCCCTTGAAAACTAGAACAAGACAATGCTGCCCACTCTTACCCCTCAACTTAGTGTTGGAAGTTCTAGCTAGAGCAATCAGATGAGAGAAAAACAACAAGGATATCCAAATAGGAAAATAGAAACTTGTTATCCCTTTTTGCAGATGACATGCTCCTATACCTTGAAAATCCAAGATAATCTGGCAAAAACCTCCTTGCACTTTTAAAGGACTTTGGGAAAGTCTCAGAGTATAAAATATATATGCAAAAGACAGTCACATTCCTATACACTGAAAATAAACACAGAAACCCAAATAAAAAGCACAATTCCATTCACAATAGCAATAACAACAACAAAAAAATGAAATACCTTGGCATCTCCCTGAACAGAGAAGTGAAAGACCTTTACAAAGAAAACAAGAGAATGCTGCTCAGTGAAATCAAAGAAGATACAAACAAATGGAAAAATATTCCATGCTCGTGGATTGGAAGAATTAACATTGTTAAGATGTCCATCCTACCAAGGCAATCTAAAGATTAAACACAATACCTATTAAATTACCAGCCTCATTCTTCTCTGACCTGGAAATGACACCATAGAAATTCATAAGGACACAAAAAGTCATGAATAGCTAAAACAATCCTTACCTATAGAAATTGAGAAGGTGGTATCACACTTCCAGACTTCAAACTCTAAAACTTCAATGATCAAAGCAACTTAATATTGGTACAAGAGCAGGTATATAGGCTACTGGAACAGGATAGAGATTCCAGAAGCAAAACCTCAATTTCTCAACCAACTCATCTTCAACAAATCCTCCATCAACGACTGTTGGGGAGAGGAGAAGTTATTCAGTAAATGGTGCTGGGAAAACTGGCTGACCACATGCAGGAGTCTTAAACAGGACCCCTACCTATCACCACACAAAAAATCAACTCTAAATGAATTAAAGACCTAAATGTAAAACCGCAAACCATAAACGTTCTAGAAGAAAATGTAGGAAACACCCTTGTGGAAATTGGAATAGGCAACAAATTCCTGATCAACTCTCCAAAAGCAAATGCCATAAAAGATAAGATACACAAATTGGACCTCATCAAACTGAAAAACTCCTGCAAAGCAAAATAAACCATCAAGAGAATGAGGAGACAAACTAAAGAAGGAGAAAAAACATTTGCCAAATGTAAATATGACAAAGTACTAATATCCAGGATCTACAACAAATGCATATATGCCTATCGGAAGAAAAACAAACAAACCTATTAAAAAGTGGGCAAAAGAAATGAATAGACACTTCTCAGAGGAAGATATATGAACTCAGCCTCACTAATCATCAAAGAAATGCAAATTAAAACCTCACTGAGATACCACCTAACTCCAGTCAGGATGGTCATCATCCATAACTCAAAAAACAATGGATGCTGGAGAGGATGTGGAGAAAAGAGAACACTTCGACATTGTTGGTGGGAGTGTAAACTAGTGCAGTCTCTATGGAAAACAGTGTAGTGATTTCTAAAAGGTCTAAAAATTGCCCTTCCGTATGACCCTGCAATCCCCCTTCTGGGAATATACCCAAAGTAGCTCAAATCACTCTACAAAAAAGATGACTGCACACACATGTTTATTGCTTCATTAATCACAATAAGAAAAACATGAAACCAACCATTCTGCCCATTGAAAGTGGACTGAATAAAGAAAATGTGGTACAACACACTATGGAATATTATGCAACCATGAAGAAAAACAAAATTATGAACTTCACAGTAACTAGGGTGGAATTAGAGTATGTAATACGCAATGATTTATCACAGAAACAAAGATCTGAGTACTACATGTACTCATTCATAAGTGGACACTGAACATTTGTCATAATACGATAAAAAAGAACTTGGCAGTAGTGGGACACTACCAGGAGAGGGAGAAGGGCACATAACATCAATAAGAGTACCAAACTTTACCTGTAAAATGACCACTTACACACCTAACCCTGAATTTTACCCCACATCTTTAACATAAAAAAAAATACCAAAAAATAATTGTGTACTCATTCTTTTTTTTTTTTTTTTTTTTTTAAGAGTTGGAGGCTCAGTTCGCTGCCCCGACTGGGGTGCAGTGGCCGCTCCCGGCCCCGGCAGCCGCGACATGCTGGACTCCGGCAATCCTTCCGCCTCTGCCTTCCAAGTAGCTGGAACTACAGGCGCGTGCTACCACACCCGGCTAATTTTTTTTCTTTTTTTTGATTTATTGTAGAGATGAGGTCTCGCCAAGTTGCCCAGGCGGGTCTCGAACTCCCGGGCTCAGACAATCCATTCACCTCAGCCTCCCAAGCGCGGGATTACAGGCTGAGCCACCAGAGCCCGGCTTGTGCACTTATTCTTAACATGTTTAAATTTCACTCACTTTTAAAGTACTTTCCGTTTGATACACTACACCTATCAAGATGCTTTTTTCACTGCTCAAGACAGTTTTTTAAATCATCAAGTTTGATGCCTTTTAGAGCTTCTTACATTTTTTTTTTTTTTGCTTCACCTCTTCTCATTGGCAAAACCATTTCCCTTTTAGGACTTTCTTCATCTGGAGAAACAACAAAAAAATTCACTCGGGGTGAGATTGGGTGGATAGAGAGGGTGGGGCGCGGGGGGTTATGCCGTTTGGTTCAAAACTACTGAACACTCAGCGCAGTGTTGGGCAGGTGTGTTGGTAAATCACCCATCATGAAATGGGAAAATGCGTTAAAAGAATCTTTCCCCCCAAAATTTACTGAAGCTGAAACCAGCCACTCACAACAATGCTAGCTGGTTCACTGATGCCAGTGGATTTCTAAAACACTTATTTAGTGGGGGAAGCCTGTACTACAAAAAATAATCCTGGGCTTTTGGGGGACACTGCTTGTATATTTATTGCAAAAGTTTTGAAAAATACATTACTTTACCACTTTTGAAATTATCCGTTAAACAATTTTTTTTTTTTTTAATTTTTATTTTAAAGTTGTAGGCTACAATTCAGGGTTAGTTATTCAAATGGCAATGATACAGGTAAAGTTTGAGCCTCACTTTGGTCCTCACTTCACCTGGTGACAAAATTATTTGTTTTAAAAATAAAGCATCATTTCACATGGCAATCTAGGCATGATGAAATAATTACAAATTACATAGATTTTTAAAATTATTCTTGATTTCACCTTATGAAGTTATTTATAGGTTGCAATTTTATAATAGAAACAAGGAGAAGAAATATGACTGACCTAAATATAGTTGAATTAAAAACCAGTAGTTAGATTATTTAAACTTTCTGATGATTAATTTTTTAACATGTTACTTTATATATCTCTTTTGTGATATTTCCAACTAATATTTATTGTTTCTGATGGTAGGCGTCCTCTGCTTCAAATTTATCCAATTTCTTACTCTAATCTACAGTGATGAGGAACTTGAAATAAACACTCTTTTGGGGTATACATGAGTGAAAAAATAACTGACGTGATTTTTAAAATACGCAACATTTTGTATGAGTTATTTTGACTCCTTTGATCGCTTTTTGGTATAGTGCCTAATTCTCTGTCTTATTTACTTGATTTTGCCAAGAAAGTACATTCTATAACTGTAATTTGCCACTCTAATTCTAAATTATCCCATACAATCATAGGTTGATTAACAATGGGGATACATTCTGAGAAATGTGTTATTGAGCAATTTCATCATTCTGTGAACATCACAGTGTGTACTCCCATAAACCCAGATGGTACAGCTCTCTACAAACTAGGCTATAGCCTATTGCTCCTAGTATACAAACTTGTACTTTACTGACTACTGTAGGCAATTGCCACATAGTGATATTTGTGCATTTAAATATATCTAAACATTGACAAGGTGTAGTAAAGATGTGATATTATAAACATATTATACTACCATTGTCTATGCAGTCCATCATTGATCAAAATGTCATTATAATGCACTTGACTGTACTGGACACTAGCATACCACATTCCCAAAAATAGTCCTCCATCCCCATCATGTAAAGCAATGAAGATGGAATCTCTGCTAAAGAATCTGGGTTAATAAGCATCAGATTCAATTCATATGTTTATTTAATTAAATAACATGTACTGAGCTTTTACTGTATAAAAGGCAACCTTAATGGGCACAGAGACAACAAAATCAAACTGTTTTATTCTCGATGAACTCACAAAATAATGTGCTTGTAAATAGGTGAACAACTAAAGTTTTAAAAGGTAATTTTGAGAAATTATGTCGAAATGAGAAAGAACTGACACTCACACACATATATATATAAATTTAAATATATATATATATACACACATGTATACATATATTTATAGGCGAGAGAGAGAAAGAGAGAATAATGGTGCAAACATGGTCAGGTAACATGGCAATTTAAGAAAACACAGATTACTTAAAAACATGATTAATGAGGCATTCAATATAGTTAATATTAGAACTAATTTTTGAGTGATACATATTCTCCTGGAGATATAAGACATTTGGTTTAATTAAGCCAGGAATCAAATAATAAATTTAATTCCTTTAAGAGTAGAGCAATTCAGGCTGGTCTCAGTGGCTCAGCCTGTAATCCCAGCACTTTGGGAGGCCAAGACGAGTGGATTGCCTGAGCCCGCAGGTTCGAGACCAGTCCAGGGATCTTGGCAAGGTCTTGTCTCTACAATAAATAAAAAAAATTAAGCTGGGCTCGGTGGCTCAGTCTGTAATCCCGCACCATGGGAGGCTGAGGTGAGTGGATTGCCTGAGTCCGCGGGTTCGAGACCCACCTGGACAACTTGGTGAGACCTCACCACTACAATAAACCAAAAAATTAGCCGAGTGTGGTAGCGCGCGCCTGTAGTTCCAGTTACCTGGAAGGCTGAGGCGGAAGGATCGCCAGAGCCCAGCAGGTAGAGGCTGTGGTGGCCGGGAGTGGCCACTGCACTCCAGTCTGGACAGAGTGAGACTCCAACTCAAAAAATAAATAAATAAACAAAAAATAAATAAATAAAAATTAGCTGGGCGCTGTAGTGTGTGCCTGTAGTTCCAGCCACATGGAAGGCTGAGGCAGAAGGATCACCGGAGCCCAGCAGGTCAAGGTTGGAGCGACCCTGAGTGTGCCACTGCACTCCAGCCTGGATGACAAAGTGGGACTCTAACACCCCCGCCCCCCCAAAAAAAGAATAGAGTAAGTCTAGGTGCCACCATGACATTGCAGGTATTTGTTTGCTGAAGATATCGATGGGGCTCAAGACATGCAACCCCAAAATATGACCCTTGGCATTTGAGAAAATGGAAGAAGTAGGATAGGAAGTTCACTCTCACTTTTCTGCCACCCTTCTCCCCTCAAGCAGGTCTTAAAACCTAGGAAGAACTGTGAAAGTTTACCCTTATGCATGTCCTAAGATTCTAAATTGAGAGATGCTGTCTCCATACCTGGAGGAAAGGAGTCAAAGCAAAGATTAAACTGAACAAATAGGTCTTGCTAAGTTCTCCTCGATTTATCACTCTTAGATCACATCTACTGTGTCAAATCACACTTCCTGTGACTGTCCATTCTTCATTAAACCTGAGCATAAGGTTTCCTGTCTTGGGTTTTCATTTCTGAAGAATTCTTCACCATGTAAAACTTAAATAAATGTGTATGTTTTTCTGTTGTTGATCTGTCTTTTGTTATAGAGTTCTCAATCATAAATTGAAGATGAGAAAGAAAGATACTTTGTTTTTCCTATGATGCTAAAGCTATTACAAGATAGACTTTTTTCCTTTTAAGTGTTTCTTTCTAGTTCAATATTAATTTCTTAGTTATAGATCCACTACACATGTCTTTCACAGTAACTGTCATCTTTCCAATTAATTAATATAATAAATATCATCTGTCTTCTGATCTTATCTTTTTTTGCTCCTGTATTTAAAGATAGACAAGAATACATGCTGAACAAATACATACAGAGTTCAGGTTTTTTTTTTTTTTTT
>CAUYQG010070803.1:0-38786 GCA_963574415.1 Tarsius wallacei | reverse complement strand
GGCCACCGCAGCCTCGACCTGCTGGGCTCCGGCGATCCTTCCGCCTCAGCCTTCCAAGTAGCTGGAACTACAGGTGCGCGCTACCACGCCCGGCTAATTTTTTGATTTATTGTAGAGATGAGGTCTCGCTTGCCCAGGCGGGTCTCAAACCCGCGGGCTCAGGCAATCTACTCACCTCAGCCTCCCAAAGGCGCGGGATTACAGGCTGAGCCACCGAGCCCGGCTATGATGGCCATTCTTACTGGGGTTAGGTGGTATCTCAATGTGGTTTTGATTTGCATTTTTCTGATGATTAGTGAGACTGAGCACTTTTTGTGTGTCTGTTGGCTACCCATACGTCTTCTTTTGGAAGTGTCTATTTATGTCTTTTGCCCACTTTTTTAATGAGGCTGTTTTTACTTTCCTTTCAGCACATGGGTTGGAGTTATTTTCTGTTCATAAGTGAGAACATTAACCATAATACTATAAGAAGGGGATTGGCAGTAGCAGGACACTGTGGGGGAGGAGGGGAGTCACATACATCAATAAGGGTACCTGATCTCAAATCAGGCCAAGTGGGGACCAGAGGGAGGCCCAAATTTTATCTGTATGATGACCACTTGTATACCTAATCCTGAATTGTACCCCAAATATTTAAAATTTAAAAAAAAAATTTTAAAAGAAATGTTCACTACTAAGACATATCTTAGTTGAGTTATTGAACTAAAAAAAAAAAAGATGAAGAGTGACTTATTTAGGCATCCAAGCAGAAAAAAAAAAGTCATCTACGAAAGAATTCAGGCTGGCCTCAGACATATTCCCATTAGAAAAAGGGGCAAAACAGTCTGTGGGAAAGGTGAGACTCAAGAACATTAAACCCAGTCAAGTTGTGGTGCCAGTGAAGAGACAACAGAGGCATTTTTAAACACCCAAAACCTGTCTTGGGAAAAAAGCTTAACAATTAAATTTAGTACATTAAGAAATGAATTGGGCCAGGTGCAGTGGCTCACGCCAGTAATCCCAGCACTTTGGGAGGCTGAGGCAAAAGGATTGCTTAAGCCTAGGAGTTCGAAACCAGCCTAGGTAACATAGTGATACCTCATCTCTATAGAAAATAAAAAATATCAGCCAGGTATGGCGGTGCATTCTTGTTATATTAACCACTTAGGAGACTGAGGCAAAAGAATCACCTGAGTCCAGGAGGTCGAGGCTGTGGTGAGCTGTGATTGTGCCCCTGCCCTCCAGCCTGGGTGGTGACAGAGTGAGACCCTGACTTAAAAAAAAAAAGAGAGAGAGATAAATTGAAATAAAGAATTTGCAAATGGGAAAGTCTTAATAAAAGGACCAGTGATGAGCATTGAATTCATAAAAATTTAGAACGTATATCAAGTAATTATGCAATTGTTTACAGAACAGAATATAAATATTATAAACCTAGACAATGTAACAATAGTACCCTATTAAAGTTAGGAGGCAGGTCAGGGGAGATAGAAAGAATCATGAGAACTAATTTCAAAGCAATGCGTGCACACACTCATGTATCATTGAAATGTATAATTTAAGAAAATAACTCTAACCTCCTAATGTTTAGTGTTTTTCACAATTTTTGCTCAACCTTTGAGATATCTTTTAGGAAGTAATATCTCTGAGGTCAAGAAGCATTCTTTGAACTTCAATTCTCCCTTCAGTTTCACTTCAACTTTTTCTTCTTTTAAATTCAAGTAAAATCAAATTTCATACTTTTTATTTAAACAGCATCTGTATCATGGTCCAAATTTTAATAAAATATCTCATCGTCTTTTCTTCTATCAATAAATTGCATGGAATGCTTTCTAGGATGACAGAAGCATACTGTTCATGATGGTAATTTCTGGGTGGTGGGATTGGGATAATTTAAATTTTTCCGTATTGTTTGAATTATTTTAAATGTACATATCCCATTTTTATAAAACCATTCAATTTTTCTAAAGAAAGAAGAAAAAACATATATATATCTCTCCTTAGGCCAGGAGCAGTGGCCCATGCCTTTAATTCCAACACTTTGGTAGGCCAAGGCAGAAGAATTGCTTGAACCCAGTAGTTCACGACCAGTATGGGCAACACAGCAAGACCTCGTCTTTACAAAAAATAAAAATAAAAAAATTAGCCAGGCATGGTGGCACAAGCCTGTAGTCCCAGCTCTTCGGGAGGCTGAGGCAGAAAGATTGCTTGAGATCAGGAGTTTGAGGCTGCAGTGAGCCATGACCAAGTCACTGCACTCCAGCCTGGGCAATAGAGTGAGATCCTTTACTCAAAAATAAATAAGTAAACAAAATAAAATAATAACATCAGCTAACACTCTATAGGATCCTCATATTTCCTCAGCAGTGACAAGCTCATATCCTAGAGTATTACTGCAGAGCATGGCTCAGTATCGTAAGACAGTAATGTCAAAACCATCTCTTCTTAAGTATATTTTTCATTAGACCAAAATGCATATATATACATATATATTTATATATAAAAAACTGTGTGGTGATTTACAACCACTTTTTTTTAACACAAAGTAAGATGACAACTATAAAAATTTTGTGCTAGAATAAACTCAAGTTTTGTGTTCATCTAGTTCTAAATCACTTCCTAACAGCTTCAACTGCAGGCAAAAAAGCATAAAACCAAAGCATATTTCAATTCACTCTAAAACTAAATCTTTTCAAACAAATTCCTTTTGCTCTACCAAGATTTATGCACAAAAGCTGGAAGTCTTCTACCCTCCAGCCTTAAAGAGATGCACTTGGAATACTGTTAAGTAGTTTGTTCCAGCTATTTAAAGCTCCAATCCCAGGAGCCTGCTTCCTGGAGGCCTTGCAGACTTTACGTATTTAAAAACTAATAGAATGGGTCAGTCAAAGGACACGCCGGAGGGCCACATTGGACAAAAGCTGGGGATAAGGGAAGCTATTAAGAAATTAAGAATGTGCTAGAGGTACATAAGAAAACTCATTTTGAAAATATATTTTATAGTAATTATTGGAAAACATTTAAAATAGTACACATGTTATTGTGCTATCTAAATACTGGCAACATTAGTTTGCTTCGTTATTTTTATGAAACCAGATATCAATACACTCCAGAATGCTTCCTAACCACTGAGTATTGACATATACCTTGAAAATCAGCCTAAGCTTAAAACTCAAGCCAGTATAACTAAGAATTTGCTTTGTACATTAGTTTTATTCTTTTAATAGAAATAACAATCATCTCTGTAGTTCTTTTTTTGGTCCTTCACATGCTATGATAATTAACTTTTTCCTCAATACTTAATAAGTCTACTTAAATTTGCCTAACCTATATAACTATCAAAAGGTTAGATCTTCACTACTTTTTTTAATGGAAAATATAGCTTATTTAGAAAGTAAATTAAAGACAGAGAGAAAGAGGAGATTCACCTCCCCAAGGTAGGGGAGGAGACTTTTTTTGTTTGTTTTTAAGAGTTGGGGTCTCACTCTGTCACCCAGACTAGAGTGCAGCGGCATGATCATGGCTCACTGCAGCCTTGAACTTTTGGGCTCAAGATCTGCATTACTTTATCTGAAATGCACGAACAACCTTGTTAATGGGCATTACAACTTTCATTTTAAAGGTAAGGAAACTGACATAGCAAATACATACAAATAAATATGTAACCACAATGATGATAGGATTAAGGGATGATGATGATGATGTCATTTCAAATATATTCTATCCCTTCTATCAAAAGATCGACTCAATCTAAATAAACCCATAGGTATTCAACTTCCATACATTCAACACAAGAATATTTTTTTGTGATTGCATCACCAAATCATAAACTTCATCAATTATAATCCATTTCTAATAAACCCCAAGAGGGCAACTAAACTACCTAAAATTATTCAGAGCACAAGGATGCCTTGGCAATGACATTTTGATGAAAAACAAAAGAGATGAACAAATAAAACACTGTAGTCTTTAAATGTATTGCTAGGGAAATTCCACAGATCAACACTTTCACTTCATAAGAACTTGTCATTGCTTGAGGCACACAAATTTCAGTAAATTTGACAAGAAAAAATATAAGAATTCTGTTCTGTGAAGCAATTGCAACTTAGAAGTTGTTCATTTTCAAAAACTATACATCAATTAAGAACCTCTTATCATGACAAACAAACATAACAAATTTAGTCAACTTAAATATAGATCTGGTTATCACTGAGGCATAGGTTTCTACCTCTTACAGACTCAAGTAAAACCAAATTTCTTTCAGCGTGAGTAAGATGAGAGAAAATGCATTGATATTTCCAGCAGCAAGAGTGGCATATTTTCCAGTAAGCTCCTTGTTCTCATTTTACTATTTTAAGAGCTCTGATCACTTCCAGTGTTGCTGTGCGGCAAGACCTGATTTTTGCTGCCTAGTCATTTTCATGGCATGATGCTTTACTAAAACTGTCTCCAAAAACTGTTTTTATTCATATTTAGCTTTAGTGTATTTATATACAAAACACCCTGACGATGAAGCTGTGCCAATGAAGAAACAGCTTACTAGAATTTCAGTTGACTTTGTTAAAGGAAATTATTTTAAATTAATGTGGCTACTGAACTGCTGCCATCCTTGACCTCAGAAAATATATTCCTTCTAATTTTTGCTGTGAACATTTATTTAAGTTCAATTCCAGCTCATGAGTGTTGACCATAAAGGAGTCTAAACCTTCCTGCTACTATTTCATATTCTTTTTCTAAACAAGGGCAACCACATGTTTGCTGCATTAGTATGCACAGCCAGATCGCCATCATTAAGTGAAATCATCTATGTATTTTTGGTAGAATCTTTAACAACTTCCATGCCTGTCAGTGAGATGGAACAAGGCTGTTTTGTTTTCAGAGAGCAACAATTTGATCTCTGGTTTATTAGATGGTGCTCAAAATATTTTTCCATATGCTTTTCGCAAAGAGAATCTGACATCAGCATGGTTTACCTTTACCAGTGAATGCAGGCTTTTTTCACCAAACATATCCCAGAGGAAGGTCAGGTCTTCCTGGCTATCCACATGTGGCTGCAGCTGGGCTGGCAGAGCAGCCAACAGCTCATACAGACCTATAAAATGAAAATAAAACACAAAGCGTAATCTTAGAGTGATCTCATTAATTTCGCTTAAGGTGTGTGTAAATGACAGCTGGAACATGCCGTTTTTACTGGATCTGTATTCTGGGCCATCAGGCTAAACACTTCTCCAAAGAAGCAAAGGAAGTTTTTTGATTTTCAAATTCCAAAGCAGTATGTATGAACAGACTAGTTTTTACCTTTCACAGTTGTCAACATGCTACAGTCATCCAAGTTTACATAACCCGAGACAGAAAATGTGTACAGGTTTTCAAAAAAAGAAGAAAACACATACATTCCTTTCCTTAATCGTTATTACATTTCCCTCAACCTGAGCCAAAGAGTGAAATGAGTCATGAATAGGAAAAACTTCCTTAGAAGAGCAGAAAATTGATAGGGTGGCCCATTAAAAAGGTTTTTTGTAGTTTCCAAACAGTTCCTACTAATAAAGCTTCAAAAACACTTGCATTATTTAACATCCAAAAGAAAGCTTACAAAGTAAGACAAAATAAATCATTCATAGTCCATTATCATAGTCAACCATTAACAAAAAAGAAAAGAATGCAGAACTTAGTTTATAACTCAGGGATGTAAAGTTTACCTAACACCCTCTGAAAGAGTTAAAGTAGCAGATGCAGGTTACATGTGGTGTCCTCACCGGACGCGCCCAGGGTAGACAGTAGCTCAGTGTTCCACAGTAGCGCGCTACACAAACCATCCATCTCCATCAGAGACCATCAGACGCCTGTCCAAGAAATGTTGTAACAGTGCCTGCCTGACTCCTTGGGGAGGTGACCTGGCAAAAGTCAATATCAACTCATAGCACATGTTTCATTTTCCAGTGGGATTATGTGAGGTAAAAAGGACAAAATTCCTTTTATTTCTGTCTGCTGTCTACGAAAACACCAAGACCTCTTGGGATCTACAACACACGGGACTGTTGTTATTTTTGGTCTGAATAAGTGCTGCTGTTCATCACTGGGACAGCTTTACAAGACATTTAACTAGCAAAAAATAGCAAAGTATGGGCTGCTGATTAGTATATCTATTATCTTCCTAAGGCATTCTAATATTCTGCTAATCCATGATAATTCACAACCAAATGCATTAGATACCACTTTGAAAGTCAGATATGGAATTTGAGAGATTTGACTAAATTCAAACATTCCCGGAGTCTTTTTTGGCCAAGAAAAGCTAAAATGCTCTACCAAAAAAATCTTCTCCCAATTACATTCGTAAGTAGTCTTGATGGTTAACATTTATTCCTCAAAATCCTGGCATTCTGCCTAAACAAGCTCTTATTAACAATGTAGTAAAACTATTTTTTAGGTATCTCAACCTAACTCAATCTAAAACAATACAGGTCGGTCTCTCTCTCTCTCTCTCTCTCTCTCTCTCTCTCTATATATATATATATATATATATATATATATATATAAAATCAATAATTGCCAAGATCAGTAGTTAAGGTCAGAGGTTCAAAATGTGAAATGTAAAAACGGTAGAATTTCATTATTTTGTTACTGAACTCAGGAGTTGCAAAATTAATTACCTTGGTAATATGACTTAGGGTTTAATTAAGGATATTAATTAAACTGTGATATAATTTAAATGATATCACTGTAAGGAGGATTAATTGGGTCAATACATTAGAACAGTCTCTGCTACATGGCAAATACCATGTTTCATATGTAACTCAGTGACTTTCAGTCATTGTATTATTATTGTTGTTATTAATCATATTATTACTGAAAAAGCAAAAGCTTGGAACAAACAAACCTAGATTCAAACTTCAGGTCTACACTTGGAGCATTTCACATAACTCATCTGAACCTTGTTTACTTCATGAGTTTAAAAAGAAATGGCAAACCACACACAAGGTAAGTTGGCAAAGAACTAATACACAGACACACACAAATGAGTGCATAAAAAATGTGAAATCTGAATAAGGTCAATGGATTATATCAATGACAATTTCCTCATTGCAATACATTATTAAAGTTATGCAAGATGTTACCATTGGAGAAAATTGCATGAAAGATACATGGTGTCTCTGATTATTTCTTACAACAACATGTGAATCTACAATTATCTCAAAAAAAGAAATTGAGGTAAACATGGTTGTTGTAAGAATTCAATGGAATAACACACATGGCAGCATTTAGCCCTGTGGCTTGCACAGAGTAGTAATGATCGCTTTCCCTTAACATGTCTTCCTCCAGAATGAAAATGTCATTTCAATTCAATGTTTCAAAGTCAAAACAATAGTTTAGCTATATATTCCAACTGGATACAATACCATACTCAGAAATAAAACCACTCTCATCATTTACACATGGAAAGTATTAACTTTGCCCATGTACTGCTTATATTTTGTGGGAATAAGCCATATTATGCTTAAGTTTAAAAAAAAAAAAAAAACTTTCTGTTAGTAGAAGTTCATAAAGTTGAGTTTTCTGTCTTTTACTAGTTTTATGAAATCCTAATTTATATGCCACCACAGTCTGGTACTCTAGTGACAGTAGCAGTCCCTTCCTGAAGCTAGCACATCTAGTAACCATGACCAATGCCAGAAGAGATAGGACAGTGCCAATCAAAAATAAAAGATATGCTTTAAAGAGCTACCAGGCCGTGCTACGTGCAGTGTCACTGAAGGCAACATAAACAACTACCTACACTGAAATAAATTATATAAGCCCTAGAAACCATCTCTATCCATACACAAAACTGAGTCTGTGTGTTCTGATCCAGTGTTTTAAAATACTCCTATATTCAGTTTCTGGAGTTCCAATAGTGAAGAATCCTATTAAATCCCATGGTTTTGGTCCTGGAAGTCAACTAATGAGAATTTAGACTGCAAGGAATATCTTTTAAAATTTTACTTAAATCTTCTTGACCCCTGAACAAGAACTGGGACAATGAGTTACCCCACAATCTGCAGTCATGTAAACACATGAAAGCCTCATTCCAATAAACATTTATGGTAGCTATGAATTAAGCACTGTTCAAGGCTCTAAAAATCTAAGACAAATCAGACATGGTTCCTGTCCTTGGGAGTTTACAGTTCAGAAGATAAGCACAGACAAGTCTATTAGTAAGTACAGGACAAAGTTATAGTACTGTGACAAAGACAAGGGTAGTGGTCAATTTCTGCAAAGGAGGAAGAGACATCAGAAAAGTCTTTAGAAAAGCAGTAACATCTGAGTTAGGTCTTTGCTATGGTTTAAATGTGGCCCCCAGAAAGCATGTTTTGGAAACTTAACCCACAATGCAAGAGTGCTGGGAGGTGGGGCCTAGTGGCAGTAGGGGCTCTGGCCTCAGGAACAGTTTAATGCCATGATCTCAGAATCGGGTTTACTGTAAGAGGGGTGAGTTCAGTCTCCTCTTCTCTTTCCCTCTCTCTCATCCTCTCTTCGCTCTTCCATGGAAAGACACAGTAAGAAGGCCCTTATCAAATGCCAGCTACTCAATTTGGACTTCCCAGCCTCCAGGACTATGAAGCCAAAATACTTCTGTTCATTATAAGTCACCCAGTCTGTGGTATTGTTATAGCAGAAATTATGTGTATATATCTCTGTATGTGTGTGTTTATGTATCTATATATCTATACCCATCCTACTGGTTTTGTTTCTCTGGAGAATCCTAATACAACTGTTTTCTATCAAAATAGCACTCTCTTAACTTCAACTTCCTTGCAAGTGTATGGTACTTATAAAAGAGAACAAAGATAAATTTTGATTTTCTGACATTAAAAAAAATCTCTAGGTCGGGCACAGTGGCTCAAGCCTATAATCCCAGAACTTTGGGAGGCCGAGGAAAGAGGACTGCCTGAGCCCAGGGGTTCAAGACCAGCCTGGGCAACCTGGTGAGACCTCACCTCCACAATATATCAAAAAATTACCCAGGCATGGTAGCACGCATCTGTAGTTCTGGCTACTTAGAAGGCTGAGGCAGGAGGATCGCCTGAGCCCAGCAGGTCGACGCTAGGGTGGCTGTGAACATGCCACTGCACTTCAGCCTGGGCAACAGAGTAAGACTCTGACTTAAAAAAAAAAAAACTCTAAACATGGAAAAGCAATACAAAGTACACAGTAGGCAAAAATTTTAAAGGCTAAGGAAGGTGTTTATAATAATAGGAACTAATTGCAGAAACATGCAAAGATGTTTTAAGCCTGCTGTTTGGGAACTAAACATTGCAACCTATTCCCCTCTTTCCAAAGGAATTTTATATGACAAATTTTGGCCATATGAAATCATGAAAAGTAATATATTAATGAGAAGGCTTTCAGTACCATATAAATAGCTCACTTTGTGAGCCAGTTCATTAAGCCATCTCTTATGAAGACGATGATCTTAATTTAACTACATGGACTTATTTGATTAGATTTAAATGTGCTATGGCTGGCTTTCCTTTTTCCATGCTATACTGAAGGGTAAATATATGTCACTTTTTTTAAAGTTCAAAACTATATGCTTTCAGATCACTGATGTATTTAAACTGGACTTAAATATGCTATGGCTGTCTTCCTGAATCCATGCTATACCGAAAGATAAACTTATCTTTATATCCTTTAAAAGACTATATGCTTTCCCCCCAACAGCTTACAATCAGAGTATGCTCTTGAGGTTTCTGGAACCCTGGAAGACACAACTGACAGAGGGTCACTAGAAGTATTTTACACACAGTTTTAAATACTTGATGCTTTAGCGACTTCAAGCAAGGTTATCGTGTAATTTTTTTTGCAATATATAGATAAGAGTAGTACTATAAAGCTAAAGTCATATTTTCTATCATAATTGTATTATCTTTATATAAGACACATGCTAGTAACAGGTAGGTGATTTGACAAAGGAATGAGGACGGTAGACAACACAGACCTAACCCATGAGGAAATGTAACCACATTGAATAAGCAATTCACTCAAAATTATAATATATTTATCAGAAGATAATTACAAAGTGTCATTCCCTTTAATTAATAAGATTTCATGATATTATTTAAACTACTGGAATATATTATAACACTTTTAGTTATATAAAGAGTTTTATTATCATAGTTAGACCCTCAGCAATTTTCACTTTGCCTAATGAAAGTAGTTATTAAAAATTATACCTGTTTCTATTGTCTTCCCCTCTTTAATCTATCATTCCTACCACTAACCAGTAACATTTCCTAAAATAATACTTAGTAATAATTGCTACCAGTAGCAGGTCTTAGTAATATTAATCACACACAGTACTATAGAGTAGAGGCCTAAATGTGTTACCAGTTATCTCATTTCATGTTCCCCATGAGTATGTGCTAGTACTATCTCTGTTTACAGGAGAAGACACATTTAGCCTCATAAGTGGCATATTCAGAACTTAAAGTCAAGTCTGGCTTATGTCCCCCATGATACTCCCATCATTTTAGTCTTCTGCTCAAACATCTTTAAAGGCTACCTGTAAGGCAAAAGCTACATGCCTAACATGATACCCAAGTCTCAGATAGAATGAAGGCACACACCTGGCCTATGAACTGTATCGAAAGCCACAAGCCTGGACAAGATCCTCAGGGAATGAGTGTAGACACAAGAAAAAGGAGCTGCAGGCTGACCCCTGACATCCAGGGTTAGTAGCGGCAGAAGAGAGAAGGGACCAACAGACACTCAGAGAGAAGGGAACAACAGCTGCTCAGACAGGAAGGCCAGGAGCATGATGTCCTGGAACCAGGTGTGTCCAAGAAGAAAGAGCAATCTGCTGTGGAAGTGCCATCAACAGGTCAAGTGCAACAAAGCCCTAGGACTGGCATTGTGTTTAGCAATGCTAGCAGAGAGGCTAGCTTTGGTGAATGATGGTGTAGACTAAATGAAGTGCCTAAAACTGGGGAGACACATCTGCGGGACACAGATGACACTCAGTTTTGGTATAAAACAGAATTGACAGTTGCAAGAGAAGGGAGATAAAGAAGCTTAAGACGAAAAAAATAGTTTATTTGTGTGCTAATGGCAGTGATCCACCAGAGAGAAATTCTGACGATGGAGGAAGAAGAGGAATTTGCTGGAGCCCGGTCCTTCAGCAGATGAGGAAAAACGGGGTCTAGTGCACACGTGGAGGGATGGCTTACATTCAGCGGGCAACTCCCCTGAGGTTCTAGGGAGGAGGCAGCAGCACACACCCCACGTGGAGCGAGTGTGTTTGAGGAAACACGTGGTAATTCCCTGAGGATCACTCCAGTATTTTTAGTAAACCAGAAAACACAGTCACCTGCTGAGAGTGAGAACAGGGAAGAAGGCATTTGCATTTGAAAGAAAAGGTTGGCCACAGCCCCCGTGGGAAAATGGGAGAATGAATGAACCAGGGAAGTCATAGATTGGTATACATTACTGGTAATTTGAAAACCGAAAACTTGCATTCTCTTTGATGCAGAAATGCACTTTCATTCACTCACTCATTAGGGCTCTAGGTGGCCAGGAGAGCCATTTGTAGGATCTATATACAACAATTAACAGTGTTTAATCTGGGAAGAGAAACCAGATGGGAAGGGACAATTACTTTGCTGTACATATTTCTGCACTGCTTGAGTTTTTACAAGATAGACATTACTGTTATCATTTTTTAAATTGCACGTATGGGTAATAATCTGCTGTAAACCTTATTTTCTGGGAGCATAGCTCACAACTTCCTCCCAAATTCTGTTCCAGTCACAATGTACTGCTAATTGTTATATTCTGAAATTATATCTGTATCCACACATCCTGACACCAATTCACCAGATAATTAATTGTCTGATAACTGCTCTTGTTGTCTTATCCCTGTCCTTTAGGACCCCTGAGGATATTGGAAAGACAAAAAAAGCATGGTAACAAGATTACATCAAAGTTTCATTAGCAGATTTAACATCACTGACTTGACAACATTTTGAGGGTATGTTTAGGAAGCTGGTAAGCTGCAAATCCTTCCACATTACTAATTCCTCCTCATCCTTCCCTGCCCCACTCCACAACTGAGTATTCACTGAATGTCAGGCACTGCCAAGGGATGGGGATGCAATGATGAGGTGAGGAAAGCAAACAAAATCATTCCCCACGGCCAGGAGCAGTGGCTTAGCCTGTAACCCCTGGGGTTCGAGACCAGCCTAGGCAACTTGGTGAGACGTCATCTCTAAAACAAGTCACACAAAAAACCAGCAAGGTGTGGTGGTGTGTGTCTGTAGTTCCAGCTACTTGGAAGGCTGAGGCAGAAGGATCACCTAAGCCCAGCAGTTTGAGGCTGCAGTGGCCATGAGCGTGCCACTGCACTCCAGACTGGGTGACAAGAGTGAGACTCCAACTCAAAAAAAAAAAAAAAAATTTTTCCCCAGTATAGTGTAGGAGCCAGATATTAGTAACCATGAAAATAAAAGTTACAATTCTGGAAAGTGCCGTAAGGGAGGAAACTGTGGCACCAGGAAGGCGTCACAGAGAAATATGAACAATTCAGAAACAGCATCTTCAAGACAGTAACAATTTTGCTGAAATTTGACCAGGAGTATAGATATTAACCAGGAGATAAAGTAAGGAGTAGAAAAATAACTGAATGTACAAAGGCCCTGGGGTAGGATGCATATATTCTAGCTATATGACAAAAATACAAATCCCAGGTCAGTAACTAGGCAAATCAGTTAACGAATCTGTGCATCCATTTGTTAGTCTGTAAAACTGGTATAGTACTACTTACCTTACAGGACTGTTATTAGGACAAGTAAATGAGTTATTTGTAAAGCTTACAATGATGCCTCACTTTGCTGAACAACTTATATAATCATATTTTAATTAAAAATATAATAAATCCCCAAGTAAATGCTAGAGCATATATGTGTCCAAGTGTTAGGGAGATAGATTACAATATGTAAGTTTATCCTGCTGGAATAATTAAGCAGGGGAAAAGGCTTTTATGGTAGGCAATAAAGACAGGCAATGATGAACCCTCATGTCTTGGGTAAAGAGTGAACTAGAAAGGTAAGAAATGAAAAATGTGGCCACATACCCCAACCCTGGTCAGTCCATATTTGCATAGTAAAGACTAGAGAAAAAAAGAAAAATTACCCCCCAAAAGTTCCTGTCCTCAAACAGCTTAACTTTCAAGATAAAAATAAATGCAACATATATCTATAAGACACATTAATAACTATAATTTTGGTGATGTCAAAATTCATTCATTGACAATGTCCTAACTATATCAGCTGATGTAATCTGTACACCAATACACTATGTCAAAAACCAAGCTGAGGCTCCAGGGATTCAATCCAATCATTTGTTATTAACACTAAACACGTTGAAATAATGGTAGACTTATCTAAGACAATGTTTCAAATGATACGTAAAAATAATATTAATCCTTTGACTTAGATAATTATAAATAACTGTCACTGACCTCCAGGCTGCCAGTGTTAGACATAATAAACACACAAGGGAGATGACCAGTGACAGCACACCAATATTGACATAAGGAAAAAAAAATGACTCTGAACAGATGCAACTAACAACAAATGTTCACTCAAGTTATTTGATACTCCTGGCTCTCTGGGCCCCTAACTCTTGAAGTGACACTGGAAAATACCTCATTAGATATTGGATCAATTTTGTCAGTATAATCACTGTTTTCCTCATTCTTTTGGCAGAACTAAAACTCAGAAAATCCTGGCTACACTCAGAGATGGTGGAAAAACAGTCAGCCATATCATTCATCTCAAGTATTTTTTAATAGATCTTGAGTTTGAGCCTTTCAACATTAGTTCTTCCAGCAATTTTTCCAACAGTTCTTAATATAATTAACACATTCATAAGAAAAATGTAGAGAACTCCTGCTTATAACTTCCTGTTTATAATTTAAGTGCTTTAAATGCTTAGACTTTCATTTTCCATTTCAAAGGCTATATTAGTTATATAAGGAAACAATGCTGCAATCCGAAATTTAGCAAGGCTATCCTTCACACAGGGCTACAACATACTCAGAAGTCAGGAAAACTGTATCAATCTAGAACTTATACTAAAAAAGTCATCACCATTTGGTAGTAATAACTTCACAAAATCTATCAGTATTATAAAAATTGTCTTCTGAATCATTAAGATGGGGCAGAGTAAGAGAAAAGGAAGTAATGGAAAAAAAGAAGTCAAGAAACATATTTTCGTAACATGTATAAGAGATAAGAAAGTCAAAATTTTTTTTAAAGAAGGAAATTATCAGAATTTCTGTGCTTGTCAAACAATAGCAAAATGTCTTTTCATCAAGAAGACTAAAAAGGGAGGACAAAGCACCTGGACTATATCAAAAAAGCCTCCATCTTACCCAAGTGCTTGTGTTTCAGAACTTCTAAAGAGAATTATGCAGACAAAAATGTGAACTACGATTTTACTAAGTCCGATTGGGTTGAAGATGATTCATATCTGCTTTTGGAGACTTGACACCTAAAAGAAAATAGCAACATATAATGCAATTTAAAGTAATTGGAGCGCCTGATCAAAGTGATGAGGAGATACCACTTGAAAGCGGCATTGATGACTAACTTCAAATCAGCAGGAAGGTGACAACAAGAGTCCAACAGCGAAGCAGTTATAGTTCAACTGAGGCAGTGTAATAACCAGGATAGGATGCTGGGAGGCAAGAGAGAGGGCAAACACCAAAAGTGATTTAGTAGTAGAGGAGTGATTCTTCACATTAAAGGCTCAATATGACACTGAAAGTGTTCATACATTTGGCAAACCATGTTCCTGTACATTCAAAAAACAAAGCCATATGTAGAAGAAAAAGATGCAGTTTTACCAATGCCATATTTAGTCTCAGCTGATGATGGAGGATCAAGTGAGACAGGTATATACAAGATGACTAAATAATGCTAAACAAACAGAAAAATATCTCAGTTTAAGTAGATAAAGAATTGACTTTTAAACATATGCTAGGTATTCATAAAACATTAGGAAACTAGAAAGACCTAATAGGAAGCTTCCTAATCAAATAATTCAGTCCATATTTTAAACAATCATAAAACCACTATATGATCATACCACCTCCAACATGGGGGGGGAGGAAAATCAAAATCAAGGAAGCCTAATTCAGAGTGAAAACTAATAAACAGAGGAAATGTCTCTGCTGTCTAAAAACAAAGGCCAAAATTTAAAAAATAAATAAACAGGAAACTTATGCCAACTTATACTTATTTCAAACATCCAGGATGATTCAGGGCTGCTTAGACTCTCAACTCCTCATTTCAGAAATGTTTTGACCAAAACTAACAGAGACCAGAGAATTTCACACATTACTTCCCTCCAACTCCATAGCACTTTTGAAAAAAATGCATCTATGCCATAATCAAGGTAAAGGTATCTATATGTATTGTAGATATTCTGAAAATTCAAGGAAAAAGATAACAAAGTACAGGGCATAGATCTACCTATATGTACTATTTTTAAAAATATGCTTAAAACAATTTATTTTCTACTGCTTTCTCACTATATGTGGACACATATAAATTATTGTTATTAAACTTAAGGAAATAAATTTGATGCTAAAATATGACATTAATTCTCAAAACTGTGGCATATCTAAATGTGAAAGCATTAAAAAATACAGAAGCACAAAGAAGGGGAGACATTTTTCCAGTTCCAGAAAACTGCTTCTGTAAAAATATAAAATTCTGTACAAGACAGTAGTGGTTCCTAAGAGAATAAACGGCTCAGAATCTGATGAAAGTGTTCCCGCAGCGAACAATTCACTCTTCTTGCAGATTCCAGATGCTCAACATTCCTGACATCAGAATGGAAAAATTTACTGTTAGTCTAGAGAAATTTAATATCACCATTCTTGTCATATCCCTCATAGCTTCATTATTAGAACAAGTCTGGGGAAGCTATAAACCTACGTTAAATGATAAAAAAAGATGTTCTCTGTGTTCAATCATATTTGTATAAGCAACCAAAATATTTAGAAATCATATGGAAAAAGATTTGAGAAACAGAAAAACAAATATGTATTTATTTGTTTTTTGTCTTAGTTCTGATGTTTGCATTCTGAACAGTATAGCCAGGCACAGAATCAAAACGTTTTACTATAACCTTGGGCTAATAAACACTAAAGAACATATATTGACGCCCAGAACAACACTATAAAATTTTATTATATTAATAAAATGGGATACCCCAAGCTTTAAATTTTCCACTTTGTCAAAGGTAAAATAATCAGCACTATTCAGTGCCATTCATAACAGGCCTCAATTTTTCTCCTTTAAAGTATGTTTCATTTCCAAAAGTACCTATAGTACACTAAAATACTAATACAACCCTAACAGAAGCATTCTATTTCTTAGCTATCCCTCAATGGCAAATAACATATTCAAGCGTTTGGCAAGATGAGTTTTTAAATATGCAAAACAACATAAATAATTATCATATTGCAGTTTGCGTAATAACACTTTATACAATTGCTTTAAGTCTATAAAATCAGGGTGAGTTAATAGGAGGAAGTGCATACATCTACACTTAACTTTCTTTTTTTAAATTTTTTATTTTATTTTAAAGATGTGGGGTACAATTAAGGATTAAGTATACAAGTGTTCGTCATACAGGTAAAGTTTAGACATTAACTTCATTTTCAGATGCTATCTCTAAGCTTTAAATAGGTCTCAACTTGTAATTAACTTTCAATAGTCTGTAGTTTTGCATAAATTATCATTCAATACCAAAGTAAAATGACAATACTTTGATTTTTGGCAGTACTCATCCCAAAAATAAAGCCACAGCAAAATGAAAATTACTTCTAAAACTCTTATAAATTATAGCCTATAAAAGTCCTAACAAAAATTGATTACATTTATATTACATTAAAACCATCATTGGGCCTCCTAGCCTAGAGTAGTTGGCTACAAAAGCTAAAATGCTGTACTGGCTTTACAGTGATTAATAGTAGATAGGACTTATCTCAATTCATTTTGATATTTATTTTGTATTTAAATTTTATCATAACATATAATTAGACCAAATTAGATCATAAATCTGCAGGGTAGTAATCTAAATCTTGCCTCTCATTCTACTAGCGCTACCATTCAGTGCATCAAATGTTGAGAAATGAACAGATCAGTAAATACCAATCTTAATCAGAAAGATTAGTCATGGCAAGAGAAACTGAAGAGCAAAGAAGCAGCAAGTGGGCCATTTAGTTGTACAGATGATATAGTAGAAGAGAAGTAGCACAGAAAACATCTAGCACATTGCTGACCCTTCATGAACAGCAACTGCTGTCATCATCTTTATCATATCCTCTCAGAGGCTCGCTAGTTGAATTAATAAGCATTTAAGTGAAAGAAAAGCTCTTACAAGAGTTCAAGGGATAGAATTATCGTAAATAACTTTCGTTTTAAGCATTCTCCTAAATATTCACAATATATCCCAAGCAACCTGTTACACAATGCAATAGTTAAACTCCTAATAAACCTCATGCTATCAAAAAGATAAACCTTTGTTTCAATGGGGAAAATATATTGTAGATTAGAGAGTTCCCAACTAATAATCACTAAAGTACTTCCATACATGAACTTTAGTAATAAAGTAACCTAAGCTGTAAATATATTTATTTTAGCTAAAAAGAACAAATTGGCAGTTCACACCTGATAACCACCAAGCTAAATGCTTCCCAACCTTTCAATGCACACTCAAGCCTTCCTTCTCTAAACAGACAACACTTTGCTAGCAACAAAATTCACAGTCACTGGAGCTAAATCCTCCCCACCCAAAAGACCAAAGAGTAGCCAGCAGAATCTCCTGAAACAAAATAAAATATCCAGAAACAAATCACGGATAAATAACTGAATATAAGATAATGGTGACATTTCAAATCAGCTAAGTAGTGAGGAATTATTCTACTAAGAGCATTGAACTTCTAGTTTACCATTTCAGAAAAAAGTGAAGTCAAATAAACTAGATCCCTACGTAATGAAGCCAATCCCTAATAATCTCATTACATGCAAATCATGTTATGAAAATTCAGTCTCACAGACATTTGCTACAGTAAAAATTCCTTCAGGATATTTATGAGGGTGATTTTTCCACAACCCCCAAACTTGTCAAGAAGAAACAAAGCAAAATACATAGACTTTAGTTATTCTATCCACCTTAAAACTTGTTTACTCAAGCTTCCTGAACAATATTTTTAAAATCTAGAAGATTCAAGTGCACTATATCAGAAAGAGGAGTTTAACATTTAATGTAAGTGTTGGAAAGTAAAATTGTTTTAGTCAAGATTTTCTAGAGAAAAGGGCAATGACAGCTAAAAAGATGATTTACTGCCATTTGTGTTTGGAAAATTAACACTTTATGCTATGTAATTATACTAAGCCATACAGTCTATTGACTAAAATAGATCAGACTTATAATTACTCCACAGAAACATTAAAGTAGTGATTAAAAATAGTAATACAAACATAAAGGTTCCCAATCTTCTGTATATTGATGATCTGAGTCCCAAGTATTACAAGGTTACAAAGAAAAGTAAATATAACAATATTCACTATTAAACTATATTAGGCTTCATTCAGATATCTCTTCCCACCTAACATATGCCCACTATGTTAACGTCACTGGTCATTATCTTGGTTGCCATAAACATCATTGTAAAAATGGAGGATTTCACAGAGCAGACAAAATTCAACTGCAAGTAATGCTAGTGTTTAATTAGTCTCTGAAAAAGCTTGGCCTGTTAACAACTAAGGAAGAATAAACTAACTTGTTTACATGCATACTGAACATTTGTATACCTAACCCTGAATTGTACCTCACATCTTTAAAATTTAAAAAAAAATTGCACTTCGAAAGGGAACATGATTATCAAGATTTTTTTTTTAATTTTAAAACATAGAGGAACTGAGACTTCTAATATTTTTGTTAAAATGCCCTTTTCATTATCTTGCTGGAAAAGCCAAACAAAGTGCTATTATAATATGTTGTCAGTAATATTATGCCAATAAACAAAAATTAAGCAGGATCCATTCTTCATTCATTCTATGAATTAGCACAGAGTTGAAAGTATAACCTAAAATGTCCTTTATTAAATAAAAACCATGATCAAAATTTGTTTTCTTTTTTGGATAAAGTTCTGATCATTTTTACCACCATTTTCTATGCTCTTTTCATTCCCCATTCAACATGGATTAATTTTCTATAGCCCTTTTCTACTATCCATTATTGCTAGATAACATGGACCTTAGAATAAGAACATCAGTGGAGAAAGTTAACAGGATTTCAATCCTAAAATACAGTTTCAATCTATCTGTGCTAGAAGTAAAACTAAAAATGCATTTAGGAAATCAAAAATAAACCATGAAAACAAAGTTAGAATACAAAACACAAAAATTAAGAATTGACTTTTATTTAACCTGAGAGTCAATTTCCCCTACTCCCAGTCAGTGCTCTATCAGTTAAGAAATGGAGTATTATTACGCAGTCATAAAAAGGAGTGACTTTCTGAAGCATGATGCAACATAGACAAAGCTTGAAAACATTATGCTAAGTGAAATAAGTCAGCCAACAAAAAGGCAAATATTATATGATTCCACTTATATGAAATATTGAAATTAGGTAAATTCTAGACACAGAAAGTAGAATGGTAGTTGTCAGAAACAGAAGGAGTTACTCTTAAGGGGTACTGAGTTTCTGTTTGGGGCAATGAGAATGTTTGGAAACAAACAGTGATGATGGTTGTGCAACACAATTAAATATAATTAGTTACCCTGAATTGTATACTCTAAAAATTTTTTTAAAAATAAAAAAATTACATAGACATCATTTAAAGTCACATTTCTAATAGCAAAAATGGAAGTCACACTACTGCCACAAAAATTATAAAGTGAGCCACAAAATGAAACACAAATATTAAGCACTGAATGAAAATTACTGACAAAATTCCTATATGACGTGACCTTTTTAACAGCAAAGGCGTGCAGTGTAGAGGAATGACTACTATCGCCTACACCTGCTAGCAGATACTTGGTCTTACTGCTGAAGGACACTACTGATATGGCAAGCGTTGAGACATACTCTGCACACAGGTGAGCCACTGAGAGAAAAGAGTACCTAGTATTTTTGTTGTTTATCACTGCAAAACCCATAGTTCACAAAGAGAACTTTTCCACTTAGCTCATAAGTATTTTATGATTAGTGACAAGGACGAGAATAAGTGACCTGATTCAGTGTTAAGGTCCACAAGCTCAGTGTGCAAGTACATTACTACAAAAAAGGAGTGCCCAAATGCCAATTCACACACTGCTTTTTGTTCACAGAAAGCAATTAGCAGTCAATCATAGATCTAACAATCTTGATTTGCTATGAAAAGAAACTGAAAATTACAAAATGATCAAGTCAAATCAGCACAGTATACTTGTTAAGGGGGAGTATTAGAAGAAAAGAACAGCAAGTTCAAGACCTTGCTTTTTCACAATTTAATATACAAATTGCCAAAAGGAATAAATGATAACATGAGTTTTTCTAAATAAAAGATGAAACCAAAAGTATTCTCATGACACTGACAATACCAATAAAGTCTACTTTTGTTATTTCAAATGGCTTTCTTTAGTGGTGAACCTCAATGATATATTTACTAACTTCAATAACTTTGGTCTATCACTTTAGGAATAAGGCATCATGATTTTAGTACTGGAAATAATGTTAACAGGATTTCCTAATGGTACAAACAACTTCAACGTTGGCCAAACATTTTTAAAAGAACTAAGCAAAACTTCTTATAAAAACTGTATATCACTGAGATTAAAAACTATGCAGGCATATAAAGGAGATTAGATATAGCTCAAAAAAGAATAAAATTAAAGGTAGGTAAGCATTACTCAGAGAACAGAATGGAAAACAAAAAATACAAAAGAGTGAGATGAGAGAAGAGTAATATGCAAAAGAGACACAGGAAAGCCTTATGCATATTTAATTGGTATGCCAGGAAGAAAGGAGAGCGAATCGAGTACGGGGAATATTTGAAAAGATAAAAGCTGAAAAATTCCAGATCTCATCAAATACATTAATAAACACATTCAAAATGCCAAAAGAATTCTGAGTAAGGCATAGAAAATGAAATTGACCCAGACACAGACTAGTGAAATGGCAGACACTGAAAGCAGATAGAATAAAGAAAATCTTAGAAATAGAGAAAAAAGATAGATTACTTCCAAGGAAAGAGCCTGACAGCTGATTTTTAAATAGTCACTTTGACTATATCACTTCATTGCCTCTGGCTTGGAAAAATTAATTATAACTGTTAACCTATCATTATATGTTTGATACAGATAACTCTCAAGAATTAAGGAAAATAAAAACATTTTCAGATAAGCAATAAAGGAGACAGTTTGACAGCAGACCCGCAATATAGAAAATTCTAAAGTCTTACTTTAGGCAGATGAAAAAGATGATCTAGATGAAAATGCTGCCAGGTGCAATGGCTCACACCTGTAATCCCAGCACTTTGGATGGCTGAGGCATGAGGCTTGCTTGAGCCCAGGATTTTGAGACTGCAGTGAGCCATGATTATGCCACTGCGCTCCAGCCTGGGCAGCCAAATGAGACCCCCAGCTCAAAAAATTAAACAAAAATTTTTAAAAAGTGTGATGAGCATGGGCAATATGGTGAGCCCTTGTGTCTACAATAAATCAAAAAAAATTAGCTGGGCATGGTAGCACGCACCTGTAGTTCCAGCTACTTGAAAGATTGAGGCCAAAGAATTGCCAGAGCCCAGCAGGTTGACGCTGGGGTGGCCATGAGCATGCCACCGCACTCCAGCCTGGCCAACAAAGTGAGAATCTAACTCAAAATAATAATAATAATAATAATAATAATAACACCAGGTGAGGTGGCTCGTGCCTGTAATCTCAGCACCTTGGGAGGCCAGGGCAGGACTACATGAGCCCAGGAGTTCGAGACCAGTCTGAGCAACATAGCAACACCTCAATTCTACGAAAACATTTAAAAATTAGCCAAGCACGGTGGCCGCACCTATGGTTCCTGCTACTCAGGAGGTTGCAGCAAAAGGATCAACTGAGCCCAGGCGGTCAAGGCTGTGGTGATGCCGCTACACTCCAGCCTGGCCAAAAGAGAGATCCTGACTCAAATAAATAAATAAAGTAAAATATCACATATGAAAAGGCAATCAAAGAGTGGACAGCCAAAAAAATATAGAAGAAAAAGTATTACAGAGGTGTGTTGGTAATTAATAAAAAGATTATGCTTTTTCTCTAGACTGTATAATATTATACATTTACAATTTATAATTTGTTACCATTTTTTTCTCATTCTAAATAAACATTCATTTTCACCCTAAAAAAATACATATGGTTTAATTCCATTTATAAGGTTCAACAAGCAAAATTAAACCACATTGCCTAGAAATGCTAACACAAATCTTAAGCTCTATTATATATATATTGTAGAGGCTGAGGAGATTGTGACTGACACTAGATACACAGGCTGCTTTCAAGTGTTGGATTTCTTGACTTAGGTGGTGGTCACATGGGTGTCGGCATTACAGCCACTTTTAAAACTGTGATTATAAAAGTTTTATGTGCATTTCTGTACATGTACTATATTTCAGGTTATATGATATTTGCAAAAATTATATTTAGTGAAATTATAAAACTAACATTGGTATTATGCAGGAAAGAAATGATTCTATAAGATTAAAAACAGTATAGCACTATCACAGGAATTTTAAAAAGATCAAGCCTCTAGCTAAAAAAAGCTGTTTCCCATGGGTTAACAATTCTGATATTGCTGTTTGTATGCTGGAACTGAACCATAAAGAAAATGGAAAGTAGGTGATGGCAGGTTTTTCATTGCTTAGGAAGAATTTATAGATAAGAAAAGGGAAGAGACTAGAATGATCCATTTGCTGAGTTGATGACATCAGTAAGAATTAATATTTAGCTTGATATAGTTACACGGAAATGATTGCACACAGAAATGTTTGTGTATGTACATGTTCATGCATGGGTTAGTATACACAAATGTATTTCTTTGCTGTCAGCTGAGAGAGCCTTAAAGAAACACACTCCACTTAGATGCAGTTGGAAACCATCATACTAAGTGAACTATCACCACTGAATACCACACGTTCTCACTCATAAGCAGGCCCTGAACATCAGTCACACTAGTACAAGGGTAGGACTGGCAGACTCTGGGCATTGCTAGGGGAAGCAGACGTGTGGCAACACAATGAGTACCGGTCCACTTTCCCCTTGAAAGGGGAAGAGAGGGCCAGCTAGAAGCCCAAACTTCACCTGCATGCAGCTTACTTACGTAGCAAATCCTCACTTGCACCCCACAACTGTAAAATTAAAAATAAATAAAAAGAAACTCCAGTAACAAAGAGCAAAATTACTGCCCAGATCATGGTCTCTAGCCCTGCTCTCCAATAAAAGGAAATGGCTGTTTCTAGGACTGGGGCTGGAAACACAAGATGAGCCTGGAGCATCTTCAGGGCTAAAGCAAGTCCACATTGATAGGGGCTTATCAAAGGAGCAAAACAAAAGAGCACTCAATGGCCAAAGCTGAAACAGTTTCAGCGACAAATTCATACTGAATTATAACCCAAAGTATAAAATAAATATCCACAAGTCTACATCGATACGAGTAAATGATTCAATAAATTAATAAATGAGGGAAAAAAGACAAAGAATTACAAACAATTTACATACCTACTTCACTCTAAGGGGGAAACATAACACACCACTCTTATGTATGGGCTGGTTGCACATAAGAGACTTCCTTCCAAAGATCACAGTATGGAAATGGTGGAAAAAGAGTAACTTTACAGTGGAGAAACCTGAGTACTTTAGTCAGATGCCAACATCAACAGTTATAAATCAAGTTGATAGTGCATACCTTAATATGAAGACAATGGTACTTTATCTCTGTGATCTTACCCCCATAAACACATAACCCCAACCTCTTCATGAGAAAAACATCAGACAAATTCCAGTAGAGAGGAATCCTGCAATATACCTGACCAGTACTCCTCAAAACTGTCAAGGTCATCAAGATCATGGAAAATCTTAGAAACCATCACAGTCAATAGAAGCTTAATGAGACATGACAACTAAATGTAATATGGTATCCTGAATGAGATCCTGAAACCAAAAAAAAGGCAATAGGAAAAAATTAAGAAAATTTGAATAAAGTATATATTTTAGTTAATAAAAATGTATCAATATTGGTTCATCCACTGAAATGAATTTACCAACTAAGATGTTCCTAATAAAAGGAATCTAGGTGTGAGATGCACTGGAACTTTCTGTACTATCTTTGTAATTTTTCTGTAATTCTAAAATTGTTCTAAAAAAAAGTCTAATAAAAACATTTTACTTTGAGCAACAGATCATTACAAGCCAAGAAAGAGAAACTAGAACATATAATGCTGGAATATGATTGGGGGGATATTACAAATCTATGTGGAAAGAATGGACAACTGAATAAATGATTTAGGGACTACTGATGTCCATGTAGAAATAGAAAATCGAGCTGGGTTCGGTGGCTCAGCCTGTAATCCCGTGCTTTGGGAGGCTGAGGTGAGTGGATTGCCTGAGGCTGCGGGTTCGAGACCCGCCTGGGCAACTTGGCGAGACCTCATCTCTACAATAAATCAAAAATTAGCCAGGTGTGGTAGCGCGCGCCTGTAGTTCCGGTTACTTGGAAGGCTGAGGTGGAAGGATCGCTGGAGCCCAGCAGGTTGAGGCTGTGGTGGCCGGAAGCAGCCACTGCACTCGAGTCTGGATGACAGAGTGAGACTCCAACTCAAAAAAAAAAAAAAAAAGAA
Source organism: Tarsius wallacei (assembly GCA_963574415.1). NCBI lineage: Eukaryota > Metazoa > Chordata > Mammalia > Primates > Tarsiidae > Tarsius > Tarsius wallacei. Next base: position 13,894 of record CAUYQG010070803.1, on the reverse strand, counting down.
ACAGAAAATCAGGATACATTAGATTAGGTCACTGCCTCACTCCACAGAGAAACTGCAGTTGAATTAAAATTTCAAACATATACAAACAAACCTTTAAAATTAGAAGACAATCTTAGAGAATTTCTTCATGATCTTGGGATAGGAAAGATCTTCTTAAGCAGAAGAAAAAAAAACATTCACCATTCAGAAAAGATTGATTTGACTATATAAAAGTGTTCGACTTCTATAGAAGAAATGATACTATTTAAGGAAAAAGAAAATGACAACTTACCAAAAGAAATGGCATTCAACTAACAGAGGCCCAAAGAGCTAATATACAAAATAAAAATGAAGAAATTCTGTAAATAAATTAGAAAATGCTAAACCAACACAAAAATGGAAAAAGGATGTGACTAGATAAGCCACAGAAGAATAAATGGCCAACAAACATATGGTAACATGCTTCAAGGCAGAGTACTGTACACTTCACACTTAAGATACTCTGCTTTTCCCATCAGATTATTAAAAATTACAAAGACTGATAATAGTGAATATTGGCAAACATGTGGGGGAAAGGACCTTTAATGCACTGTCCATAGATTATGAAGTGGTTTAACTACTCTGGAAGATATTTGATAATATCATTAAATATGTACCTCTTTCCTCCCAAAATATTTACAAAAGGAGCAAAGCCAGAGTTTCATTAACAGAGGTTCACTAAATTGCAATACAATGGAAAACTACACATTAGTTTAAAATGAGGTACATATATGGATGTATATAGGAATAGATAGATGCATGCATAACATACATATACACAAATACACTTTTACACCATAAAAAGTACCTCTCCAAGGCATATTGCTTGGGGTAGAAAAAAAGTTGTAAGAAAATAAACAGGGCATAACAAAATCTTTGATTAAAAAAAAAGACTCAAAGCAATGTATTTAGGTATATACTTGTGTTTAATGCACAGAAAATTCCTGAAGGCTACTTATCAAACTGAGAAAGAAAATGAGACTGGGGGCAAGGTACATGTTTTTATGTATTACTTGTGCAATTATTTTTTTTCTTAGTGAAACAAGTAGAAAAGGGAAGAGGGAGAAGTGGTAAAAGTTTTACATTAGAAGCAAATGAGTACTGTGTGCATCTGAGCTGCTGTCAGCAGTGCCTTTCTCCTGCTGCATGTACTCGCTAACTCTGCTCCCTGGAGACCTGATAATGGGACAACATCAATGATATTGTTAAGCAACACAGTTTACAGGAAAAATGCCCCCTGACTGGTCAACTGCTTCTGATCTGTGAGGAACTCCGAGAGAACTGTAAACATCTGATGCATACATCATGCTTGGGGCTTCCATAAATGCAGTAACTCTGGAAAAAGCATGTCTTCCATGCCTGGCTCAAAACTCCTGGGGACTTAAGGTCAAAAATATCACAAAGTAAGGTTTCAGTCAGATACACACTTTAGATTTGCTCTAAGCAGCCAGCTATGCATGGAAAAGCTCTTTTTAAATTCTAAATAGCATATGCTATTTTTCATGACTGACACCTAAATTGCCTTATAAACTATAAATGCTCCGTTTTAATCATCCCTTGAGTTATATGTAAGCAATAATATTTTGCATCCAATTAAAATAAGGTATTTTGGGTGAAAAGCAAGGTTTAAAACATTCATTATACAACTGCAGTAAATTTATTGTTCAAATAAATTTTATCTATAATTTCCCAAACCACTATGGAAAGTTAAATCATTCATTTTTATATAGTAGAACACAACGTGGGACTATATAAAACATAAAAAGAAGGAAAAAAAATTTTCCAAAGGAGTTGGCTTCCAAGCTAAGGGCTTGGGAAAGAAAAATTTTGTGTAATTTAACAATCAAAACTTCTTCCTGACAAAAACTAATCCGCACTGTAAATCACAGTGGGGAAAAAAATCAGTCCTGATAGGTAAAGATATAATAAAATTTGCCAAAATATAAGAATGGATATGCTTGAAATAGCAAAGAATGATATTTGCAAATAGTGTCAATGCAAATGCCATTGTAACACATTGGAAGACAAAATTAAATTTGTGATTCAGCTTTTTGGAGATTATGGTCCCAGTAACAGTAATCACCCAGTCTGACAGCTATCTCAACTAGAAAGAGAATGGGATCAACTGAATGCACCACAGTCAGTGCAACACAGATAATGTCCCTTTTAGTCAAATTTCTTTTGAGAGGATCTTAAAAATGCATGGCATAGCCCCAACCCCACTCACATTTGGTTTTAATAGTTCTTAGAGGCATCCAGGGTTCTACACTTTGAAAAAATCCTGATTCTGGGGAACCACAGAACAGGCTCTCAAAGGGGCCTCTTCCCCCAAGTCGTAGGTCAGATCAGAAGCAGGAGATTTTACAAAGACATGTATGCATGTGGCGGTATTTATTCTACGTACCTCTAAGTCTTACAACTGACAATAAGGTGGAATGCTTGTCAGTTAGTATTAATTGAATTTCTTAATGACATTTATCAAGTTTGGGATACTTTTTACCTTTGGTGACAGGCAGTAAGAAAATGGAGGAACTGGGGTAGGAATAATGTTTTATTCTTTAAAGAAAAAAGAGAGGCCTGAAGCACACATGCAGCAAAAAGTTTGTATCTGTTATGAAGGGTAATATGGTTATCGTGGCATCTGCCACACTTTTCTGTATATTCAAAATACTTAATTTTTCTAAATTAAATGCATGGCATTATTCTAAAAGCAAGACAGTATGAGCACACCGGCACAAGTCATCACTACCTGAAAAAAGAAGCGGTCAGCCCATGCCTTGCAAGAACTTTTTCTCTAGAAGTTGATTTTATTCCCCTCGTGCTTGAAAACAAGCATGGCCTACTTACATTTACTTCAAGTAGCACTGTATTTCACTGTGAACAAGATTTAAGTAAGGACGGACAGAAACTGCCCCTCTCGGGTTCACACACCTGTGTCACTTCCAGAGCCTGTTGACAAGGCCGGCATGATGCAGGACGCAGAAGTGGCCAGGACACGGTCCTCCAGACCTTCTGCCCTCAGAAAGTTGCAGGGACTCCAGTTCCTTGGCCTGTAGCCACGGTGTCTACCAAGCTCTGTTTATCTTGTAAGCTGTTTCTAGAAAGAAAAGAAATACTTATATTTTTTTAAATATCACTAAATTACGAAATTCTATAACTAATTCAGAATTCTTATTCCAATACACTCCCAGAGAGATCATAATTCTTCAGAATTTTTTCTACAGACTACAATGCAAATTATTTTAGGTGTGAGAGTTTCTGATCTCGATGAGAGATTTCTATTTGAAAATATGAATGTTCTTCATGTATGTGTCAAGGCTTCCTTAAAGATTTTTACATTTGGGTTGGAGAATGCTGACCGAATACATAGAAAACTTTGAGAAGCTTCTGTAAGTCAACGCCATTCTAAACTTCCTTCTCTCCGTTACCATAATTCTCAGCTATATTTCTCAGTGTATAATGGAGACTATATAAATTGTCAGAAACTGAAAACTAATTGTATTTTTTAATAGCTCATGCTACTATGAAAACTGCACAGGTCTCTAATAGAAGTTGGTAACTCATCTTGAAAGACTATTTACCACATTGCAAGATGTTATTATAGATTTACAGAAGTGTCCTTAATCTAAACAAAACCAAACAGTCCAAGCTAAGACACATAAGTAACATACATTTAGTAAAAGCTAAGCTTTGATATATCTGGGAAAATAACAATTTTTTTCAATAACTATCTTAACTGATGTTTATCCCAAAATAAGCAGTAAATGCAGGATAGTATAGTATAGCAGCTAATAGCAAGGGCTCTAGAGTTTGGCCTAATCTCTAATCCTGTTAGCTCTGTGATCTTGGACAAGTTATTTAATCTTATTAAGCCTCAACTTCCTTATATGCAAATGGTGGGAACAGTAATTTTGAACTGTTAGATAATAAAATATACTCAGGCATATAACACAGTGTCTGACACACGGTAAGCAAACTATAAATACTGGCTATTATGGCTGGATTTTTAATTTTAATTCAGGTAATGAGATTATAAAATGAAAGCATAAAAGAAAGTAGCAAGGTTAAAAATTTACATTGGCCTAACACCTAGAAAGAGGCCATGTGGTTTAAATTTGGATCACCACTGGCTAATAATGAAAAGTGTGCTCCATTTAAATTTCTGTAGAAATCAGAAGAACCATACAATGTGTTTAAGTTCATTTTTAATACATTTTCCCCAGTTCTTTATCAAGTAAATTCTGTAATTTAAAAGTATATTTTAGCACATATTAATGACAAGAATAAGGGACACTGTAAACACTGGAAAAACTGGCTCACATCAATTCTGAAAGGTTTTAAGTTGCTGATTCATATCACAGAATAAAGAAAAATGAGCCTGCCAAGTTTTACTTGAAAGTCTGAACTCTAAGATTCTATTAAAACCTTCTAAATTAGCTTGTTAATTGTCAAAGTGAAAGTTAGTAGTAAAAAATTCCCCATCAAATAGATTATTTTGGACCAGACTATCTTGAATTTTGTTTTATGTTATTGCAAAGGCTGACATGGTTAAAACATGCACACCAGTCCACGTAGGAGTGCTAGTTAAAAATATAAGGACAGTTATTTTACTGAATAAAAATATAAAATACTAAGTTAAAAATAAAAAATGAGAAAGGCAAGGCTTCATTAATGCCCACCTCTGAAGCTGTTTTCCCCAATAATTTTACACTGCAATTTTGCTTTGCTTTCATAAATTATTCTAACAATCAGAATTAAGATTCAATTACATGAAAATATCCCTTACATAAGTCAGAGCTAGATATGAAGTAATTCAAACAAAATCAAGTCAAAAATAAACTACATAAAATTTAAAGAATGCAGTCAATTAACAGACTTTGTTTTGCTGACAGAAAAAAAAGAAAACCGGTTAAAATTTGCAAAATGTCTACACACACATTTGTACCATTAGGGCAATAGATATTTATGTATATATGTGGGTAGGTATTTATTATGTGCATGTATGTATGTAATTTATGCTCTTTATGCATTGAGAAAAGCCATAATTTGTATGGTACAGATTAAGTATACATACCCTATACAATCTACACCATGAGCCCAATTACTTTTTTCATCACTTAAAGAACTTAAATAACTTACAATGTTTCACTTTCATAAACCACATAATAAGTCATCTTATTCATATATCCAACAATTAGAAACATTCACATTCCATTAATAAGAAAGAGGACCTTATGTTCCACATCAAAACATTATTCTGAGCTGATATTGCTGCTGTTAATATATGCCATATATCAAAGGCCTTGGGATTTCTCACTTTTAATTTCATAATGAACACTCAAGGTTTCTAAAGCTGTATTATTTACTACGAAGTAATTATCTTTTCAGAACATACACAAGTACGTGAATTTTTTAAAAATGTTTTGATAGAATCCTAAACAGTAAAATACTTAAAATTTTGTGAAACTAAGCAGAGTTGCTGGGCTTAACTTTCAAAGTGAGCTAAATTTTTGTAGTAATGATGCTATTTTCTTTGGCAAAATTTATTGAAAAAGCTTTGGAATTTGTCAGAACCCAGCCATAATTATTACTGACTGTTGTATGGAATCGATTTACTACAACACAAAAATACCAGCTGTTACAGTATGTCCTGAGAGGGATTACCGAATATTCTTAAATTGAAGTTCAATCCATCTTTCCATAAAAAAGAGAGAGACCCAAACGCCAGGAACATAACAGTAGTATCAAGTGCACCTGAAGCATTTACAATACCCAACAGAACTATTACAACCTTCCTTTAAAAAAGCTTATTTTTGAAATTTCATTATTCCAGTTGTACCTTGCTTCTATATATCACACTGTATCATGTTCCTCTGGCATCGATCATGTGGAAACAGTGAAACATGTGAAGGTCTATGAGTTTACAACGTTCAGTTTCTACCGGCCCTAGACAGCCCTTAATGCTTCTGTAGCACTCATGACATCTAGTGGTCAACCACAGAAGTGCAAGTGTTTGGAGCAGAAAATTTCTTGAGTTTTCAGTAAAGCAAAAATTGACTTAATTCCACTTAGTGAAATAATCATCTGCAAAATTTTCTATTAATGTGAACACATGACACAGTTAATGCATATAAACAAGAAATCAAGTAATTTTCAAATATATTTTCTCTCTGGGTGTGTTGGCAAATCATGCCTGTAATCCCAGCACTTTGGGAGCCGAGGCAGGAGGATTGCTTGCACCTAGGTGCTCAAAACCAGCCTGGGATACATAGAGAGACCTTGTCTCTACAAAGAGATCAAAAAAATTAGTCACACATGGTGGCACGTGCCTGTAGTCCCAGCTACTCAGGAGGCTGAAGCAAGAGGGTCTCCTGAGACCCGAGGTTTAGGCTGCAGTGAGCTCTGATCGTGCCACTGCACTTCAGCCTGGGCAACAGAATGGCACCCTGGCTCGAAAAAATAAACCAAAAACACAGCTTCTCCATATTTGAGTGAGTGTTCAAGAATATGAAAACTTTTAACTGTTACCATAAACTATCTAATAATTACCTTAACAATCTATCATTTCAGAAGACAATAACTGTTCAATAATCCAACTCAGATTATCTCACCAGATACAAATACTCGAAAGTTACATTTTCAAAATCAAATAGAGCAATAAAATAACAAACTCTTGTTATTTTAATTTAAACTTTTAAAATAAATCTCAACAAATTTTTTTAAAAGCTCAGTCTGAAAGACTCACTAGTAGCCAATGCAAGGAGCAGACATATCTATCTGTTAACATATTTGAACCTTAATAAATTATAATTGTAAGAATATAAAAGAGGCATCATACAGCTAGCTAAGGGACACACATCTGCTTATATATACCCTTTATACCAGCAGTTCTCAAAGTGTGGTCAACAGACCCCTGGTGGTCTCCAAGACCTTTTCAGAGGGGTCCATGAGATCAAATCATTTTCATAAAAACACTGAGAAAAGTACTGAGATGATATTTGCCTTTTGCACGTTGTCAATATTGGTACTGATGGTGAAAAACAACGGTTGTGGTGGGTAAAACTGCTGGCAACTGAGCCTGATCCAGACAATAGCACCCAACAGGAATTACTGATCATTGTATTTCCCACTGCCATGCATGGGGGAGAGGTAGAGGGAGAAAAGGTTCACTTTAGGAGATTAATAACACAGTAAAAGTTAATTATCAATTAACTCTTGAGTGTCCTTCTTTTTTTCTTTTTATTTTTTTTGAGACAGGGTCTCACTCTGTCACCCAGGCTATAGTGCAGTGGCATGATCATAGTTCACTGCAGACTCAACCTCCTGGCTCAAGTAATCCTCCTACCTCAACCCCACAAGAAGCTGGCACTGCAAGCATACACCACCACACCCAGTTATTTTTTGTTTGTTTAATTTTGGTGTAGAGATGGGGTAATACCATGCTGCCCAGGCTGATCTTGAACTCCTGAGCTCAAGCGACCCCCCTGCCTCAGCCCCCATCTTTTTTATGTTCTATAAGAAGAAATGGAAAGTACACATAAGGTGCTGCCGTAAAGGAAGCCAAGGCTATCTCAAAAAAAAAAGCCCTTGTATGACGGTTTGAGTTGTGAACTGAACCAGTCACTTTGATCATGGAGCACCATTTTTACATAAAAGAACAGCTGAAAGACAAACCAGGATGATTCTGCCTTGGGTATTTGGCAAACAATTTATTAAAAATGAATGGTGTCTGTGCCTTCAGGGGAAACTATGAACAGTATGTGCTGCCAGTGATAAAATATGAGCTTACAAGCAAAATTATAATGTTATAAATATATATCCACAAGCTAGTGTAACCTCTTTGGAAAACAGTGTGGTGATTTCTGAAAGAAGTAGAAATTGACCTCCCATATGACCCAACAATCCCCCTATTGGGAATATACCTGGAGGAACTTAAATCATTCTACAGAAAAGATACCTGCACACTCATGTTTATTGCAGCACTATTTACAATAGCAAAAACATGGAACCACCCATGTTGCTCATCAAAACTGGACAGGATTTTTAAAACATGGTACATACACACAATGGAATATTATGCAGCCATAAAGAAGGACAAACATATGGACTTCGCAGCAACTTGGATGGATTTAGAGTCTATCATACTCAGTGATCTATCACAGAAACAAAGAACAGAGTACCATATGTTCTCACTCATAAGCGGCTCTTGAAAAATTATCATAATACTATAAGGGATTGGCAGTAGTGGGAACCTGCTTGGGGGAGGACACCTCATCAACAAGGGTACCTGCCTAATGAACATTTTGTATACCTAACCCTGAATTGTACCCCACATCTTTAAAATAAAAAATCTAAAAGTTGAAAGAAAAAAGTGCATCCACAAGAGACCACGTTACCCGAAACATATGCATGTGAGAATCGAGTCCTCACTCTGCATGATTCTATCAGCTTCCTGATACCCAAAGCCTTTTCTGACAGGACCAATGGTGATATTAACAAATATGGTTCTTTTGATAGCATGCCAATAGTTGGAAGATCTGCACAATGCAGTGCTTCTAATTTTCTAGTAACATATTAGAAAATCACATATGAATAAGATTCACTCAAAGTTCAAAATAAGCCCAATAGATTTAAAGTTTCAATAAAATAAGTTTATTTGTATATTTTCAGATTCTACCCTGCAACTCGCTTTTAGGAAATGACCATATGTCTTTGGTGTAAAAGCAAAGAATATCCACAATTAACTCAGCAGGCTCTAAAGTACTCCTCCCTTTTCCAACACAGATCTGTGTGAGGTAGGATTTTTTTCATATTCTTCAAACAAAACATAGCAACAAAATGAAAGCAGACACCATACAGGACTATATCTGTCTCCTGTTGAGCCAGAAATTAAAGAAATTTGCAACTCACTAATGTTTTGTTGGAGGGCAAAATTATTTTTCATAAAATTGTTCTTCATGTTAACAAGTAACAAGCTTACCACTGTTATTTATAAATGAATCAAAACAATTTTTATCTCTGTTTTAATTTCTAATGTTAAACACAGACCATTATAATCCACATAATCAAAACTCTGTAGTAGCTTTAATAATTTTCAAAAGAATAAAAAAAAGATACAGAGACCAAAGTGTTGAAAATTGTTACTCGTGCCAAGAGTTGGCAACATTTTCTATAAGGGACCAGAGAGTTAATATCTTAGTCTTGGTGGTCCATGTGGTCTCTATCTCAACATAAACAATACATACAGCAGTAACACTTATTCCCATGAAAACTTATTTATAGAAATGGGAGAGGTCCAGTTTTGCTGACCACTAGTCCTATATCCTTATATCCTATCTACTAGTGACTTAAGGACCTAAAAGTAGCACACTTTCTAGCAACATTTTTATTGGCTATTATTTAAATATTCAAAGAGAGAACGTTTTTTTTAAAAAAACATCAATTTTTGTTATGGGGCACAGCTGTATTAAAAATAATAGATACAAAATTTTTTAAATTTTTTATAATCATAAAATCGCATTCCCATGTTTGCTATTCCTAGTATCCTAGACTATCACTATACATAAAAACTTTTTAAATAGGCTTACAGCTGGCAAAATACTAGGTCATTTTATGTCAGAAAATATGCTTATGCAACCAAAACCCAAAATTCCCAGTTTTCAAGAAAAGAGGAACAATGATGAAAGATCAAAATATCTCACATTTTACAAACTCAACAAGGTTCAATCACTGTATAACGTAAAACCAGCATATGTCCTTCCCACACATGAAAGGGGAAATACTGAAGCAACAGAAGAGAAGAATCTCACTGGAAAAATCCTACAAACCTTTAAATACTTGAGGAGGAAACAAGAGAACCTGCTGGTTGATGGACCCAGGCCTCAAAGCTGCTGGGAAAGTCCGCCGGGACCCTGGGTCACTTGCCGGGAAGGGCACTAACCATGAGATACCTGAGGCCTTATCCAGTGAGGGCTCTCTCACAGGCACACAGGCCACACTGGCTCAACCGCCTGCCCCTCCTCTGGAAGCACAGGCACGATGACTGAACTGACACTCTCAGGCCATGACCTCACTCCAGACCATCCAAGCAACTGACAACTAGTGCCCGTGACCCGAGGCTCCTTCTCAGACGCTCCTCAAGGCAACACTAGCAGGATTTATAGTGCTGTGCACACTCCCAGCTCTTCACAAAGGACACCTTCTCTGATGAAGAACATTATTCATTATTTTCTTTCACCTACAACTAAAAAGTCTTGACTAGATCTTCAAGATTGCACCATTAGCCATCATGGTGCTTTTTTTTCCCCCCTCCTTGTATACAGATCTTTAATTGCTAGGGGTGAGAAAGAATGATACAACTTCCTTACATTTTCCTTAGCTAATTCTCAATTCCAGATTCATCTCAGCATTCCACTGGCATCCCATTAAGTCATCTCTACTGCAGAAAACAAATCTTGTAATCATTTCTTATAATTAAGGTACACTGATGTCATTTATATTTTTGTTCAACTTATGTCCCTCACTAGATACCTTGTGAAAGGAATCCATATCATCATATGTCCCTAAAATTTCCATCCTAGCCCCCAATTAGAATTATTTCTATATGTGAACAACTCCAACCTTCCAAAAGATCTCTTTTCCTTCTGGGTCAGAGTCATCTCATTATTTTACTCATGTAAAACAATGAGTTTTACAAGACAGCACAGCCTAATCATGAGAGCACAGATTTAGAAATCAGAAGGACTTAAGATCACACCCAACTCCATGACCCTGGTCAAGCTACTTAATGAAATGAGATTAGATGAAATGACACAAGTAAATCATCTAACCCATATAATGGCCAATCAACAGGTGACAGTTTTTATTTATACTTTTCAATCCCATTGTCACCACTATTTCTCACTTTCTCTCACCTAGCAAACTTTGGGAGGTCTTAAAATAAAAAGAAAACATGCTTTGGTAGGAGAAAGACCTGCGGTTAAAATCCGATTCTACTACTTACTACATGCACAACTTACAAGGTATGAGACCTTGGAAATCCACCTAAAGTAACAAAAAGAAAGAAAGAAGAAAAAATAATGTTCATGATAGCTAACACTGAGTACACACAACTTGCCAGACACAAGATTAAAAACTCAACATGGGCCAGGCTTGGGGGCCCATGACTGTAAATCCCAGTACTATGGAAGGCCAAGGTGGGAAGACTGCTTGAGCCCAGAAATTCAAGAACAGCCTGGGCAACACAGCGAGACCTTGTCTCCACACACACAAAAAAAATAAAAAAAAATAGCCAGAGGTGCTAGCACATGCTTGTAGTTCCAGCTACTCTTGGGGCTAAGGCAGGTGAATCACCTGAACCAGGAATTCTATGCTGTGGTAGCCATGAGCATGCCACTGCTCCAGCCTGGGCAACAGAGTAAGACCCTGACTCAAAAACAACTAAATAAATAAATAAGAAAACAAACAGAAAAACTTAAACGCATTCTTTCACTTACTCTTCACAACAAAACTATTACGTAGGCACTGTTATCATGTCTTGCAGATGAGGAAACAGAAGTTTAAGAAATGTGCCCTAAGCCAGGCTCGGTGACTCAGCCTGTAATCCCGCGCCTTTGGGAGGCTGAGGTGAGTGGATTGCCTGAGCCCGCAGGTTCGAGATCCACCTGGGCAACTTGGCAAGACCTCATCTCTACAATAAATCAAAAAATTAGCCGGGTGTGGTAGCGTGTGCCTGTAGTTCCAGCTACTTGGAAGGCTGAGGCAGAGGGATAGCCGGAGCCCAGCAGGTCGAGGCTGCGGTGGCCAGGAGCGGCCACTTGACTCCAGTCTGAGCGACAGAGTGAGACTCCAACTCAAAAAAAAAAAAAGAAATGTGCCCTAAGCCCATAGCTTGAAGGGAGTCTAATGTGGGTGAATTCAATGCTTCCACCTACTCATACTACACAAGGCTACCTCTTAGCTGCTATTAACTTCTCTCAATTAGTTTTCTCAGTGGTCAGAAATATTTATGCCTCATTTATTTTTTGTGATGACTAAATGAAACAATGTATCTCAAGCACTGAGAATACACTAGATGCTCAAATATTAGCTCTCCTTCAACCTTTGCTTTATTTCATTCTGTTCATTAACAATCAGAAAACTGCCTAACTCACATCAGCATCCTCTAGTTTGCACTTCAGTCACCTGATATTTAACTGTGCCTTCTCTGAAATACCCAAACCATCAAGTAGGTTCAAAAAACAATATTCTCAGCCTTCAATGAACTGATCACCAGTAATTAGGTCCAGAACACACCTACAGAATCCACAGACAGCAAAAGCCACAGATATTTCTAAAACCTATAGTAACACCTTACATGGTAGCCAGGAATACTATCCCCCTATATGTTCTATATGGTTACAGTAAATAATAGAGTATATCAGAAGTTCAAGAACATTATTCAGACTCTACTCAACCTTGCTTATTAACAAACTGTCATCATAGCATTACCCACAATTCAGTTAGTAATTTCAAAAATGTCATAAGAGGTCCAAAAATAAACCAGCCACAAAGCAAGCTTTGCTAAAACTATATATCATTTCTACCCAAACTAACTTGTACAAAATAGAATATATCTATGTTTATTAAACCATCACATTTAACATTAAATTTTAATAGTTACCAAAAACACAGCCCTTGATCAATAACCTCTTACTGTAACATAGTCCTTATTATCATCCATGCATAGCTAAACATAGTTAAGCATGCAGCGGTATGCTCATGACTACTGCTTGAAAGAAGCTATGGACTTAGGGCACATCGCTATGGTGACATTTTGTTAATAAGCAAGGTTCAATAGAGTCTGAACAAGAAAGCTTCTGGAAGTCTGGAGTTGTTCACATATAGAAATAAATCTAAACAAGGGCCATTACGGAGTTTTCAGGGACATATGATGATACAAATTCCTTCACAAGGCATCTAGCGAGGTACATAAGAGAAATATCCTAGCTATGACTGGAGTTAAAAAACTAAATGTGAAGAGGGAGTGACCTCAGCAAGATGGTGGAGCAGAATGCCGAGGTCCTCATTCCCCATGGAGACACTGACTTAACAACAACATACAGGCCAGGATCGGTGGCTCAGCCTATAATCCTGCGTTTGGGAGGCCGAAGTGAGTGAATTGCCTGAGCCTGTGGGTTCGAGACCCGCCTGGGCAACTTGGTGAGACCTCATCTCTACAATAAATCAAAAAAATTAGCCGGGCGTGGTAGTGCGTACCTGTAGTTCTGGCTACTTGGAAGGCTGAGGCAGAAGGATCGCTGGAGCCCAGCAAGTTGAGGCTGCAGTGGCCGGGAGCAGCCACTGCACTCCAGTCTGGGTGACAGAGTGAGACTCCAGCTCAAAAGAAAAAAAAAATGTACAGACCAAATTGCCTCTGTAAGAACTCCAGAAACTAAACATTGCAGCACCCAGGCAAGCAAAAGCCAAGGAGAGTCACATCAAAGCAGAGAAGAACGTTTCTTGCCTTCTGCCCAGGTTGGCTCCTCTCACCCCCATGTGACATGGAGTACTTCAGGTGAAAATTCCCAGCTTGTTCCTCAAGAGGAAAAGAGAAGGAAAGAATGTACATACAAAGATCTGGGCTGCCTCAGGGATTGACCTAGAGCACCATTGGGAAGTAAGCATAATTTGGATGCCAGACCAGGGCCTAGGAGAACAATGGAGAGCACAGTACTGCAGTAAAAGAATGAAGGACCTGTGAGAGATCACTCAGTATTATAAACTCTAATTCCATCCAGGTTGCTGCGAAATTCAAAGCAGGAGGTATAACACTACCAGACTTTAAACTTTACTATAAAGCTACAATAATCAAAACAGCTTGGTACTGGTACAAGAA
>CAUYQG010070801.1:65-17597 GCA_963574415.1 Tarsius wallacei | reverse complement strand
CTTTTTTCCCCCTCAGAAACAGATTTTATTGGAAAAATACTAGTACTCCCATCCCTTACATGGCCTTCCCTAATACACGAGCTGTCAGACTTCCTTTGAAATTGCTCTAAAAAGTAGGACACACTGCCTGGATAAACCATAGGGACAGCAGAGCGGTTGACATTGGCTGGAGATACCAGGCCCCTCTGCCATCTTAATTTCAAACTTGAGACCACGGAAGTGCCATTCCGGCTTCTCTCTCGGTGTCTGCCAGGGGAGACCTCCTAGGAGGGCCACGGTGGATGTGAGATGAGCTCCCAGCTGCTCGAAGTCTGTCTTCACGGCTTATTTTTCCAGGAAACTGGCAAACATTCATTTGTATGCACGCCACTAATCTGAAATTTATGATAATTCAGAGAGTGAAGGGATACAGTGAATGGAAGGTTTGGCTAAACAAATTTATAATGCAAACAAGATTGCAGGAGGGAGGTTGAACGTCTTGCAGTTAGCAGCCTATTTCTGAGGGCTGGAGGACTCCATTTATATGATCTATAATTGATTTGCCAATTACCAATCTGCCTTGTCTTGTTTTTCTGCTAGACTGTAAGGCGGGGCCCTTATATAGGCTGGGACGAACGTGATGTGTAACGCTCAGAGATACTTGCTGATTGAAGAAATGATTTTCTTTAAGCAAAATAAGCACCCAAGAGAAACCACTTAGTTTGGTGATTCAACATGCTATTTGACTAATTCATTTCCATTTCTTTTAAAACATGCTATGATTTAGACTTTTCACTAATCTAGATGAGTGGTTCTCAGTGGGGATAATCTTTCTCCCCAGAAGACATCTGGCAATATCTAGAGGTATCTCTGGTTGTCCTAAATTGAAGAGGGGGAGGTCCTGATGTCTAAGGGGTAGGGACCAGGGCTAAGGCTGAATCCTACACGATAGTGACAATTTGACAATTCCCCCACCCCCACCACAGCAAGGTATTGCCTGGTCCCAAATGCCAGCGATGCTGTGACTGGAAAACCTTGGTTAGGGCAGTAGAGGGCCTTCTCAGACATTGACCGGGGAGCTTGGATAGTGTGAGCCTCTGTGTTAGGATTTCTTTGGTTTTCACCTGTCCTGCCCACCACATCTTGGACTCAATGGTGTCCATAGCGCAGTAAAACCAGAGGAAAGCTTACTCATCGCTGTTTCTTTATAGGTGAACAGGGGAAGGAAAAGGACAGCCTTCACTGTCACCGTGGGTGGACTCACATGTCCACTACCAGGAGGGTTTCCCCAGAGAACGGTGGGCATTTTCGGGGCCGTTCTGCCCTAGATGGATGCAGAGGTGGGGCAGACGCTGAGTGAGAGCCAGGACCTTGCAAGAATGAAAGTCCAAGCCATGGAGAAGGTTCTGAAATGGCTCCTATTCCATGCCATGAACCGATTCCTGCAGCCAGTCCACAGGTTTAATACTGACCCTCTTGTGTAGATTGGGAATTCGGTACACTTTGCTACCTTTTCCTTGAGAGTTTTCTAAAACGTGGCTCTGTGGCTACGAATGTGTGCTTGGAAGGATGTCCCTTGCGATGCCTTGGAGCATATCACAAGGTGGCAGAAACACAAACTGAGAAGACTCCGCCTTCCAGGAGCCTGAGCAATCAGCCCACTCTCAACGGTCCAATCACGCCCTGCTCCCAGGCGCTGCAGGAAGCCCGGCTCTGTTGTGTTGGGCTTGTCCATTGAATCTACCCCACCGGGGGGTCAAGGGCATGACTTTGGAGCCAGGCAGGGGCGGAGCCACGTCCCAGTTTCATCACGTGTCTCCTATACCACGCAGGGAGCCACAGAAACCTGGTGCTCCTCAGTTTCTTCGTATTTAAAATTAGAATAATGACTTTCCAGTTGTCATGGTGATGGAGATAATGCCTGTATAAAGCTCAGCCCATCACAAGGAAGGTCTCAGCACCCTTGGCTGCAAACCCTTGAGAAGCATTGCCTAAAGTGGGCATTCATCGGTGTAATGCAGAAACAGTGTCCTGTGCTCAGAAAAGGTTGGGAAATACTGCCTGAGAGTTAAGTAGGTTTCCTTTTGTACCCTAGGACTTTTGTGAATCATTAATATGCTAATGTAAATGAAGTCTCTCCGAGAGAGATACATAGTGGGCAGCAGTTTCCCAACTTATTGTATTCATTTCACACATAATTATGATGTTCATATATATGCAAAACACCATTGGAGGTGTTGGAGATGGTGCGGTAATAAGGCAGACCAGGTCTGCTCTCCTGTGGGTCTCATCCCAGTAAGCAGAGAGGAAGGCAGGGAGGGGAAAGAAGGAAGGAAATGCTCAGTGAGGAAAAGGCTGGTTCAGGAAATCAAAATGACTGGGGGTGGGTGTGGTTTAGTTGAGAGGTCAAGGCAGGACTCCCAGGAGATGCCTGCTGAGGACTTGGGGACAAAGTTACCTCCAAGGGGCCACCAGGATACAGAAGGTTCCAGGAGATGGGAAGATGCCTTCAAGGAGCAGAAAGAGTGAGGGGCAGGGCAGAAGTGGGGAGGGAAGGGAGGAGTGGCAGGAAATGGGATCAGAGAGGCCGGAAGGACCTAGCCCGGAGGATTCGACACAGGAAAGCGTTGCTCTGATTGCTCTGTTGTGGCTGTCACAGCAGGAGGGCAGGTGGAGTCAGAGACATGGCCAGAAGGCCATTGCAGATGTCCAGGTGGGAGGTGATGGGCTTGGGGCGGTGTGACAGTAATGACGATGATAAGAAATGGCCCATTCAAGATACACGTTATTGTTGTTTTGAACGAACATTTTCCACCAAACGTTTATTCACATAGAATAATGTGCAGAGCCGGGCTCAGTGACTCAGCCTGTAATCCCGCGCCTTGGGAGGCTGAGATGAGTGGATTGACTGAGCCCGCGGGTTCGAGACCCGCCTGGGCAACTTGGTGAGACCTCGTCTCTACAATAAATCAAAAAATTAGCCGGGCATGTTAGCGCGTGCCTGTGGTTCCAGCTACTTGGAAGGATCGCGGGAGCCCAGCAGGTTGAGGCTGCGGTGGCCGGGAGCGGCCACTGCACTCCAGTCTGGGCGACAGAGTGAGACTCCAACTCAAAAAAAGAAGAATGTGCAGACCGTAGGCACACAGCTCGATGAGTTATCAGGGTCTCAGCGTGTCCCTGTGTTTACCCCCCGGTCTCCAACACACCTTCCTGTCCCCAACCTACCATCTGCTTTCTGAGGGTGACTGATATCTTGAGTTCTAAAGCAGTGGAGGGGGCTCGCCTGCCTTTGAGTTTATGGAATGGAATCATACAATACATATTTTTCCTCATGTGACTTCTTTTGTTCAACATCATGAATTTTTTTTAATTATAGCAAGAACTCACGCAATTCTGTATAGAATTACATTGTTCAAATACACCACAACGCACTTATGCATGTGATGGGCTTTGGGGCCGACTCCTATTTTGGCTGCTATGAGTAATGCTGTTAAAGCCTTCTGTGTGTGCAGTTCTGTCTGGCGTATACCCAGGAGTTGAATTTCTAGGTCAGAGGATACACATCCATTCAAGCAGGTGCTATCACACACTCTTTCAAAATGGTTGCCGTCTTACACGCCCACCAACAGGGTAAGACGGTCTCGGTTTCTCCCCACTTGGTTTCGGGGACTTTAATTGTAGCTGTTCTGGTCGGTTTGTAGTATCCTCTTGTCATCTTAATTTTCATTCCCTTGATGATTAATGAGGATGAACTTTTCTTTCATGTGTAAGGGGCCAATTGGGATGTCCTCATTTGTGAAGTGCCCGTTTAAACCTTTTGCCCATTTTTTATTGCATTTGTCTTTTTAAGTGCTTAGTATGGGAATGTTTATTTTTTAAGTTCTAGAATTTCTTTTTGATTTATTTTTACAGTTTCCAGTTCTCTGCCAAAATTCCACTCTTGTTCTTAAGTTTCCTGAACATATTAATCACAGTTACTTTAAGAATCTGTGACTGAAATCTCAACATCTGTGGATCACTGTGGGCTTATTTCTACTGTCTGTTTTTCTCTTGGTTTTATTTAATTCTTGCCTTTTTAAATGCAATAGAATATTGAAAGCCAGATGTGGTTAGCAGGCCCTCTTGCGGCTAGAGGGTCCTGAGACTTAAATGTGTCTCCCCAACACTGGGAAATTACCAAGAACCATGACCTGACTTCCCAGCTTCCCAACCACCATCTTCCTTCTGGGTTTCCAGCCTCTGGGCTTCTGCTAACAAATCGGGAGCTGTGTTCACAGGGAAAACAGTGCTTAGCCGGGTCTTCTCTGCTTCTCTTATCTGTAGCAGTGGCAGGGAGAGGATCTAACCAGCTGGAACCATCGGAAGATTTACACTGTTCCTTCCCCCTCCCCTTCTTTACTCGCTTTGAGGGGTGGGAGGAGGCTAGTCTCTTGACGGTCTGTACTTGTTCCCAGGCTGCAGCCCTTCCTAGTCCAAAGCCGACACCCCAGTGTGTTTGCTAGAGCGTCCCCCTCCACCACCACCACCCTCGAGGGGATGCAAACAGCTCGGCGCATCTCCTTAGAGTCTCAGTCATCTTATGTCAGTTCAGCAAATGCTTCTAGCAAAAAAGTCAGGCCAAATCCTTGACTCTTCTTGTGGGACTGGACTGTCTCGGGACTGGGATCCTATGCGTCCCTGCTGCCTTGATTGCCCTCAGATGCCTTCAAATAGATGTTTTCCTTTTTAAGATAATTTCTCTGAATTTTGAAAGACATTTTCTATACAAAATTTTCTAGAGCAGGTTGTTCCATACAAGATACATCATCTAAAACAAGCTCGCTATGTGGAGCTCGGGATGTATGTCGAAGGGAGGACCAACGAGATGGCCTGGGAGATTGAACGTCGGGGTTGAAAGGGAGGGTAGAGTCATGGGTGACGCCAAGATCTGTGGCCTGAGAAATTGGAAGGATGGAGTTGCCATTTCTCAGGGAAAGTTGGAGCGAGATTTGGAGTTAGATTTTGGACATACCCAATCAGAGATACAGGCTTTTTATATAGAGATGCTGACTGAGCGTCTGGATCTATGAATCTGGAGTTTGGGTGAAAGATCCTGGCTGAATTTGCAAATGTGCAGACATTGCACAGGCAGTGGATAGATGAATCTGTAAGTTCTGGGGAGATCTTGCCGGAAGATGTAAATATGGAGTCACTGGCATGTAGATGGTGATTTAAACCACCACACCAACCATCTAGAGAGTGACTATGTCTGAGAAGAGAAGGGGGCCAAGGTCTGAGCTCGTGGATCCTCCAATAGGAAACTGCAGAGATGCAGAGGAACCTCGAAGGAGCGAGCCCCAATGTGGGAGCGAAACCAAGAAGACCACCAACACAGAAAGACGAATGTAGTTTCACCAAAGGGGGCATCAAACAGGGAGAAAGTGTAGCTAATTTCTGGGGTCCTCCAACAGTCATAGGTCACCCAAAGGGTGCGGGGCTGACAGAGGAGTCTGAGTCGGAGCTTCCAGTGAGACAGTAGAAAACCTAGAAGAGAACAGGGTCACAGCAGGGAAGAGGAGGTGTGTTTCAAGAAGGAGGCAAGGCCAAGAAAGTCAAATGATGCTGAAGCCCTAAAGAATATGAAAACATGGAAGGCCTCCTGGAGGCAACGGCGACTTCAACAAGAGCAGACTCAAGAGAATATTGGGGACAGAGGCTTCTGTCCAGGACTCACCTCTTGTTCGACCCCTTCCCTCTGCCTTGAGCCAACACCTTGGCTGGCCAGGTTGTTCACGTGGGGATATATTTCAGTCCTTCATTCTCTAGGGCTCTGAGACCTTGGTGGGGTTGTCTAAACAGCATTTCTAGTTTCTGTATTACTGTTGGGCTTGACAGGACCGGGAGGTACCCAGGGGATCCCCTAAATCCCATCTCCCTCTTTCCTACTCCTGTTTATCACCAATCCCTTTGATGGTTGAGATCCATCACCTGAACAAACATTATAGTCTTAAATAAAACGTCCTCATGAATGGATACCTGTTTCCACCGGGCCCTTCCTACAACTGCAGCTCTTACTTCATGGATCAATAAGACAACATGGGGATTTTGCCTCTTATTGATGAATTTCTCCCAATTAGAAATGCACTCGGACACCGGATTGGTTAAGGTTCCCCCTGGGCATCCCACCAGAACAGGGACTAGCACAAAACTCCATGTGTCACATGCTGCCCATGACCTTCTAGTCTAACATGAACCTGGAATTCCTGTGAGCTGGACCCATTTCCAACAATCCCTGAGGTCTGTGTATTTCCCTTTTCCCAGTGCCTAGAGGACCTGATAAAAGGTTGCTGTTTTTTTTCTGAGAACCAGGAGGATAATACATATTTGTGAGATTATCGCCAGATCCATTCTCAAGGGTGTGTAGCAAATTCCTCCTTCAAGAGATCTGAGGTGTATGGACCTGGGTCGGGGGTCTGGTGAGGAACTGAGCATAGGCATCGCCATGGCTCAGTCCGGCCTCTGTTCATCAGGTTTCCACAAATGGAAGGGGATCTTAATGTTGTCTGCCTATCTTGTCCCTAGGGTTCCCAGCATCAAGGACTTAGCTCCAGTGATTTACATACAGCAGAGCATTCAATGACACTTTTGGTGCCCAGGATGTGACTGCCTTTGCTTCGCCTGTTCGCTTGGCCTGGGTGGTAAAGCCTCATCATGCCGTCTGCCTCCCAGGACCTTAGAATTCCTGTTTACATCAGAGAGCCCAATTCAGCAGCAGCATCTTCCTTGTCTCCGGCCTAGAGACAACTGCCACTACAGCTATTTTTAAAGATTCAAGCGCTTCCTTCAACAAAGTATGTCTTAATGCCTTGGTGAAAGAAGTGCTCTGCGCTCTCCTTTAAAACATAGTTAGGGAGTGGGTGAGTGGATGAGAAATAACTTCGGTGTTTTAATCATCCTAATCTTGAATTCCTTCTTCTACAGTAATCAAAGAAGGCCGGCCCCTCAACTTCATGGGTGTGGCGTACTGGTCAATTGCTGGGTCCAGGTTTTATTCAACCAATTTACCAAACAGTCAGAACAATATTTGGAGGTTTGACTTGGTACATCACAATCAAAATCTTGGGTGCATGCTCCCGTGTTAGGAAAAACAATCAGCTTCTTCCATATTCTACTCTTCCCTGCTCAGATCTGGTACCTGTACCCTTTCCCTTTTCTCGTCCCTAGTCATAATCCCTACTCTTAATTCTGTGACTATTAATTGCTTATTGTGTTTTAGATATTTATCATGTTTCAATATAATCAAACAATATATTGACTATCCATATGCCTTTACAATGACACACAAATGTATCTTTGCTTTATGTCTTTCTCTAGGTCCTGGTTTATTAGCCAAGATTAGAGTTGTGACATATGTTTTCTGATATAAATAAGCAAAATCTCACAGTTCTTTGGTGTTTTGGCTTATAGTTGGTCCCACCATGAATGTGCTAGGTTCCAACTCCTACGAAAGATCTGGAGAAAAGGGGGCATACGTAAGCCTGGCTTTCCCTCACAGTGGCCTTTAGTCAAGACCACTCAAGCATCTTCAAGCAAGGTGGGAGTCCCTTCATGAGAGAGGAGAGGTGGGCTGCGCTGGCTGGCAGGGAGGCTCAGGGGACTCCAGGACTCGGGGTCCAGGATTCATCAGACTCCTCCCAAGTATCTCCATTCCCATTCTTGGCTCCAGAAAGGACGCCATTGCTGAGCACTAGATACTGCAGTTGGCACCATCCAAGTACTTAGTACTGGCTGGCTGTCACTAATGGCACCGCCACCTTCACTGCTGCAGGAACGCAAGCTTACTGCGATCACCAGTGCCTTAGAGAATCCTTATACCATCCTTTTCAGGTATCACTAGCTTTCCAT
The DNA here is from genome assembly GCA_963574415.1 of Tarsius wallacei. Lineage (NCBI taxonomy): Eukaryota > Metazoa > Chordata > Mammalia > Primates > Tarsiidae > Tarsius > Tarsius wallacei. Next base: position 9,734 of record CAUYQG010070801.1, on the reverse strand, counting down.
TCCAAGTCAGGTGAGAATATTTGATTGGTGGGACCCAGGTGCCATGATTATCTGGAATTGTCAGTTTTTCTCAGGGGGAGTAACTATACTTCCCATTAAAACTCACACAGGTGGAGAATTCTCCAAGTGTAGGGAAGGGTTCCAGTTGCACCACAGCCAAGAAGAATGGCAAATGTCTACCACTTCCTGGCAAAGTTAAGCCTGTATTTCCTTTTCGTGATAGTGCAAATTAATTTTTACATTTTAATTTTAAAAATTAAAAATAAATGCAAATTTATATTATACAAAATAAAAAATAAATACAAATTTAAAATATAGTAGGAAGATCCTGATCCATTTGGTCACAAGGATGACGAGACCCATAGAGAGTCTGAAGGTGGATTATATTTCATCCATCCAAGCCCTTATTAATTGGGCATTAACAACGTGGCAAAACCCATGCTGGTCCTGGGAATACAGTAATAATTAACCCAGAAATAGTCCCAGACTTCACAGACATTACTCTCTAGCGAGGAGGGCAGGCAACAAATAGATGACACAAAGACCATATAACTGAAAATATCATAAGAGCAATGAAGAAACAGTACATGGCGTTACAAGACTCTAGCAGGAGAATTGTCTTAGGCTCGTCACCTCCCTCTCTGAAAATATAATCATTACCTCCCTGAGGGTCTTGTGGACAAGGGTGCCAAGAAAGGACTGAGACCCACACAGAAGACGTAACGTGTCCGCATCCCTAAGGTAGAGAGAAGCCCTGTAAGCTCAAGAAATTGCTAGACTGAGGGCAGCTTGGTGAAGAGGGTGGACAGAGACACATTATGGAGCTGGGAGGGGGGTGGTTCTTGATCTAAGAGATGTAGCACACACAGTCTTTGACAGAGTGGCTTTGGCAGAGTAAAAGCAACGGACACAGAGTCCGAGTCAGAATCTTCCCATCCTCAAGCCAGACTCCAGTGGTCTGTTCTAGTTCAGGCACGATTGGATTTATATTTTAGGGGAAAAAATTATCTGGCTGCCACATGGAGAAAGAGTTATGGGAAAGCAAGTAGGAAGACCTGAAGCAGCTGCTCTGGCAAGAGGTGGCGCTGAGCTGCTGGCGGAGGACTGGGTGCAGATGCTGGCGGGATGTCTCAGGGAGAATGGAGCGGGGAGTTCCACGAGCACGATGCATGCTCAGATCCTGGAAAAGTAGGACCAGGCTGAGACTGAAATACAAAAATGAATCATCTTTCAAAGGATTATTTTCTGGAGCATACCGAAGACTCCAGTTGTGTTTTTCGGAGCCATCACACCATACAATTTGTGGGGAGGGGGACACTTCTTAGAGCTTGTTTTACTCTGGCTTCTCCAGAGAAGCAGAAGCAATAGGATGCGCTTACACCAAGAAAAAAATTATTTTTAAGGCATTAACTTACGTAATTGTGGAGACACGGCAAGTCAGTCCAAAATCTGTTGGAGGAGGCTGGCAGACTGGAGAGTCGGGAAAGGGTTGCAGTTTGAGTACAAAGGCAGCCTGTTGGTGAGCCAGGAAGAGCTGATATTGCAGTTCAAGTCCAAGGATTCATGTCTTCAGCTGAGGGGTGAGGCCATCCATGTTGTGGAGGGTCAGTTGCTTTCCTCAACTCCACCAGCTTAAATGTGAACCTCATCCAAAAACACCCTCACAGAAACATTCAGAATAATGGTTGGCCACATAGTTGGACCCAACCACGTTGTCCAAGGCCCAACCCAGGTGACTCAGAGTTAAACTTCACAGTCTACCTCTGAAATCCTAACTGTGAACATTCCGAGATGAACCAGCAGGCTCCTTGCCTCCCTCCTGGGGTCACCTGTGCTGATGCTTTCCTGCGGCTCATAAACTTTCTTGCCTCTCTCTTCACCCAAACAATAGTCCCTGAAAGCGGTGACTTCCTGCGAGCAGAAGCTCATTTTGAACAAACGTTTCTATAAATGGCCAGCCAGCGATGGGTGGCCCGGAAGATGTGGCATCTTGTCCCCAGGGACCTTCAGTAAGAGAATGCAAACCATCTGCTCCCTTGCATTCAGTCTGGGCACCCACCGGCTTGTGCAGGAGACAGGGCCAGATGTTTTCCTGAGGTCTCTTCTTGCTCAAGGATCGGGTGACACTGGCCTTTCATTTCTTCTGAATCAACAGCTGCTGATTTCATTCAAATAATCTAATTTGAAATTCTGTTTCTGGAACACAGACAGCTTCATCCGCCCAAGCAGAACAAAGAAAGTAGAACGGGGGCCTTAATAGGAGATATTTTGGGTGTTTTCAGACACACAAGTCAACAATCTGTTCACTCATAAAGGCTCTGACCTCTTGTTTTGAAGGAAAACAGGAAAAACAAGCTGGGTACAAAGAACACAAATATTTTGCTTTCATCAATTCTCCAGTCTGGGCTGGGAAAAAAAATGTCTCCTCTGGACCTTCCCAGCCTCCCCCCTACCTTTCCAAATACATGTTTTGAAAAGTGTCATGAAGATCAGATGATGGGAATGGATTTCAAATGTAATTTACCAGTTTCAAAGAAATTTAAGTTGGAGATGCCTCTATTCATTTTAGGGGGAAGAGGGAATTCTCTAAGATTTCTACTGGAGCCCTTGGAGGAAAAGGCATTGCTCCCAGCCGTGTGGGTGCTTGGAGTTGGCCAGGAGGGTAGGAGATGAAGTCGAGGGGGAGGAAGGCAAACAGGCTCTGCCAACCCCACGTTAGGATCTGAGTATAGATGCCTAAAGAATCTGGCCTACAGGCAATGGGAGGTTGGAAACTTCTGAAGGGACGTGGCACCGAGCTTCAAATCTAGTTTTGCTTGAGGCGCCTGGTCATCTGCCCCCGGTGGCACAGCTGGGTACTGACTCCGCTGCTCGGCCCTCCTGAAGCCCCTGCCTCCTGGCAACCCGGGAAGCTCTCTGCCACAAAGGCCGTCAGTGCGATCTCTTTCCTCTGTGGTGGTCTAGGATTCCTCTGGGAAAAGTCCAAAGGAAGGTCCTGGCCAGATCAGGGAGAGTGACAGGGACAGCACCAAGGTTGGTCTTGATTGAGACACTGGACCAAGGCAAGGACTGGTCTTGTGGACTGCTTGAAGACATGTGAGATGATGAAGTCTTCTTCTGCACTTCTGAAAAACAAAACAAAGACACAAAACTGAGATGGACTTTCCCACGATTGCAAAAATGTCATATCACTTCTTTAAAATAAAAAATCAAAAATACAAATAGAAGGGATTGCAGCCCCTTGGACCGAGGTTGTCTGCATGATGTGATTCTGGAAGAGGAGGTGGCTGCTGCCTGCACGGCCTGCCACATCCTGGCTCCCTCCCTCTCTGGAGTCCGCAGAAAGGCGTCCTTCCCTTCCACTTCCCCCACCCCCCACCCCCTGCCCTTGGGAGTGTCTCCATCCAGGAAGCCGGACTACTCAACGAAACCAGCAGAAGCCTTGAGCGCCTACCATGAATCAGGCACAATGTAGAGAGCAGCCCCCTGAGAATACGTCAGGTCTCTATTTTCAAGGAAAACATGGTTTTGCCAAGAAAACAGGTGCACATATTGTCGTTTGTAAAGTCAAAGGGAAATGGAAACTGCACTGTGGGAAAGCAGATGAGGGCTGGCCGTGTTTGCAAGAGCGTGTGGGGAAGGTTTTACAGAGGGGTGAAGTGAGGAGTGAGAGTCCAGGGAGCCAGAGGGGGGTCAGGAGACCTGAGCTGGGGCTCAGAGAGGAGAAGGCAAGGGTGTGTGCTGGACGCTACAGATGGAGGAGGCGGATGGGGGCAGTGGGAGGTGAGATCAATGTGGGCTGGAGGCAGAAGGGAATACCTTGAATGGCGCACTAAAATGTGTAGACAGTGCAACAGCCATGGAAGCATATCCCAGTGACTTGGGAGAACAGGCAGAGAACAGGGCTGAGTAATGGGATCTGTCCTGGGCACAGAGGTTTCATGCAGCAGAGAGGGGAGCCTCAGACGGGCGCATACGACTTTGGTTATTTAGTCACTCATTCATTAATTCATCATGAGTATGGTGGAGCCAAGCAGAACCACATTTGCCTTAGAGGAGGAATTCAGCCATATGTGTTCAGTGAAGACAGGGAGAAAGACACAGAAAGGAGAGGCCACAGGGGGCATAACCTCCCGAGGGAGAAATGCGGTTTACATGGCAAGGGGCACATTGTTCCCACCCCTCCAAAGACACATGTGCTGCTGGGAGGTTGGACCCACTGCCACTGAGTCCTGCCTCCTGCCCACACTGCGTCCCCTACATCTCAGCTCGCATCTGGCCGGGTTGGAGAGACTCGCTGTTCAGTGGTTCTTTCTGCTCCGACGTCCCTGGATGCATGCTAGCTACTTTCAGTAGACAACAAACCGCTTAGATTCTTCAGGGCCGTCTTGGCTATTAGCTCCTCTCCCCTTTGGGGCCAGCTTGGGACAGTCACATCTGGCAAGAAGTGTCCATGTTTTCCCCTGCACGTGGCTGACACGAGGGGAGATGAGCAGATGTGTGTGTGGCATGGTCTCAGAGCCCAACCCCACCCACAGGGGCACTGGCCACACCCACAGGGGTGGTGCCATGCAAGAGGGCAGCCTTGTTCCTACTGTTGAAAAGGCACTCAGAACGCCTGGTGGCAAGTTCCCCCTCCTTCCTCCCTCTCCTTATTCCCCAACATCCAACAGAGGCACCAGGATGGGCTGCACTGGGCCAAGCTGGTGGGCCTCAGAGTGAATGCGGATTCACTTTGTTGAAAGCTTCCAAATGCCAGGGTCAGCACCAGAGTACCCCTCCCCACCCCATCCTGGGCGTCTTAGAGGAGCCCAGAAGAGCCTGACTCGCCAAATCCAGGACCTGAGCTGGTGGGGTCAGAATGGAGCTTCGAAACCCAGAAGCATCTTCCAACAAGAACAGACACATCTCCCCGTAGGCTCTGTCTGAATGTCACCCCTGCAGAGACACCCCCAGTTACAACTAGGACAGAACAAGCATGGGGCAGGCATCTGATTTCCCTACATCTCAGCAAACGGGTGTCACAGAGGAGCATCGATTGTCCACTGAGTGGAAGGGGCCTCCCTGCTGGAGCCAGGCCTGACTTCTCATCTCTCTGAACTGGGGGTCTTGGGACTGCAGCCCTGGGAGCTCCTGTGCTATCTCGGTGGGCCAGGAACTGGAGTTCTGCCATCCACAGGCGCCAAGCAGCACTGAGGAAAGATTCCTCACAAGGGGAGCAGTAGGGGTGAGGGGCATCCCTCAATAAATGCCCTGAAACTGGTCCCCGCCCTTGGAAAACGTTCTTGCAGGTTTGGGGTTGTGTGGATGCCACCGCCTGTCAGCAGCACCGGAAGGAGTTGGGTCAAGCTTTGTGTGTCCCTGCAGGGGGGACTGACTCTCTGAAAGAGGCCCTGACCCCTCCCCAGTCTGTCGGGCCTTGGAAGCTGAGCCATTCAGTCTCCTAGAAGTCATAAAAGCTCATGGATTGCTTTCATCCTCCAATTTGGACCCATCAGAGGCAGTTTCTGGACCCCAAAACAATGTTATTGAGGAATCGTTTTTCTGTTCACTTTGCTGAATGTGCCCTGGCCTCCTGGGTGTTTCTCGACCACTAGGGGCTCTCTCACTACAGGGCCTTTGATATATGATGCTGTCACTCAGATAGCCTGTGACTCACACCCTGAGCTGCTCCCTGGTCGCTGCTCAAATGAGGCTACCCCAGTGCCCGATTTAAACAGCAGTTTTCCCAGACCCCACCCCACCATCCACCCCCCCGATGCCCTATCCATGGTCCCCTCTTCTGCTTAGCACTTGTTACCCCGACTCACATGCTCTGTGTTGACTTGCGTTTCATCTGCTGGTCACTGTCTAGCTTCCCTGCTCCAGAACGTGAACTCTGTGTGGGCGGTGTGCCTGCCACCCTTGGTCTTGCAATTTCTCCTGTGCCCAGAACAATGGCCGCATGCGGCCATGGCTCAGCTCACATCTGATGACAGGATGATCTCTGGCTTCTGCAGCCATCTCTGGGTGTGAGTCTCCCAGCCCCCTGCCACCCTCACCCCAGGGCCCAGCATCTAGGTGCACACGCAGGGTGGGGCCGCCACTTCACCCTCCGCAAGTCTCTCTCCCGTCCCGAAGCTGACAGCGCTGCTCCCTGGGGAGTGTCTGCAGGGAAATGGCAGAGCCTGGCCCTTCCTTCGCTGACTCAGCCATCCTGGAAAAGCCACCCAGTTAGCAGGTCTGAGCCATTTCCTCTGACACCAAGGACTAGAGGTGACAGCCACTTTTGAGGCCCGTGAGAGGTCTCAACCCTTCCTGGAAGCCCTGCGCTGCTGGGAAGTGGGGGGAACACACTTCCAAGAACTAATTCCAAGCCAAGTGTCCCATCATTTCTTCCCTGGAGTGCAGGCAGGGGCCACCGTGAGGACAGGAAGAGGATAACCAAGTTCCCTCTTGGTACCAACTCCCATGGCCTCACCCAGGCCTCCAGCGAGAGAGGGCCAAAGAGGATGGGGCATTCCCAGGTGGGCATGAGTGTCCCAAAGGTGTTCTGGGAAGGAGACTCCACAACAGGCCCCTGCCTCCCACCGCCCTGCAGGGGACACTGCTGCCTCAGGGCACTTTGTCATGGCAGCAGGGCTTGAGAACTTGGAGGACCAAACGGGTTTCATTTTTTATTCGCTCAAGTGTTGTCACTGAGCTCCAGAAACCCGAAGGACCTCACGCCTGCATTACAAGCCTGGGAGCGCGAGACGGAGGCCACATGGCTCCTAGGGAAGCAGGGCCAGGTGGACCGGTGGATGGGGAGGACTTCCTGGAAGAGGCGAGGCCTGAGCTGAGCTGGTGAGAACAAGCTGGAATCCTCCCCAGCCACTGTAGCAGATCTGTAAACTTGGCAGCTGAAAACCACACACATTGTTGCTCTCGGCGTTCGAGAGCTCAGTGGTCTGGAAGCAGGATCAAGGGGCTGGAATGGAGGTGCTGTAGGACTGTGCTCCTGGAGTCTCTGGGGAGTGTCTGCCCCTGCCTCTTTCACCCTCTAGAGCTTTATCCCTCCCGTGCTCCGGCTCACGGTTGTCTCCCATCACCCAGACAGCAGCCACCTACCCTTGTGACCCATAGGCCACCCACCTTGCCTCGTGTCCCGATGGCCACCCACCTCACCTCGTATCCCAGTGGCCACCACCCTACCTCTTGTCCAGTGACCACCTGGCCTTCTGTGTCCAGTCTTCCTCTCACAAGGACACCTGTGATACAGGTGTGTCCCCCCCTGCATAGTCCAGGTCCTCTCCCCATCTCAAGCCCTCAATCACATCTGCAAGGGCCACTTTCCCATGTAAGGTAACACATTTCCAGGTTGTGGGGACCGGGACGTAGACACCTTATTCACCGGGTCACAGCCCCTGAGGGATCCACGGTAGACCCTCACCCATCCCGATGGAAGCTCTCATGGATCAAACCATGAACAGCACATCCTCTGACCCTCCATAGGCGAGTCACCTTAGGGGAGAGCGTCCCGGAGTCCCTGGTGCTGCTGTGTCCTGCGGGTGTGGCCTGGCTTGATGCTCTCCCGCCAGAGGTGGGCAAACTCTGCCCATCCTACTCTACCTCTGCCTGCTGCTCCCACCTCAGGGAAACTGAGGCAGAGGATTTCACCCTGCTGTGGCCCCCCTCATGTACACCTGATGTATGAGCAACCTCAGGCATTTGAAGAAGGTGAAAAGAAAGGACATATTAAAAGGAGCCCCAAGACAAGTGCTGACACATCCACCGAGCGCAGAGGGAGAGGCCTCTTAGGTGGTCGGTGTCCCTTGGGAAACGGGCACAGGGCATCGCAGGCCCCAGAGGCAGCCCTGGCAGGGACCCTCGCTCAACCTCCACAGGCCGCAAAGCCGGCCAGGCGACCTCGCCCTCCCGGGGAGCTGGAGACTGCCGGCCTGCGAGCCTGAGCCCTCTAGTGGAAACTGCAGCCATCGGGTCTCTGCAGGCACCTCATCCCTCAGGCTGTTCCTCCAGGCTGTCCCCTGGGTTCTGCCAGCCCAGACTCAGCAGGGAGGCAGAGCCTGACACAGTGTTCCAACCCCTGGGCGGACGCAGCCCTGGTGTCCCCCAACGGTCCCATGTCCCAGGCGCTCCGAGGGCTCCTCTCTTCTTCAAGGGTCTCCGAGCGCGTTGGGATCAGGACAGGCCGGCCCCGGGGCAGAGGCGGCTCCAGGAGCCTCAGGAGATGGAGGAGGCCCCGTGGGTCCCTGGGGACTGCACCCTATGCACCAGCATCACCCGCCTCTTTCCAGCAGGTTCGCATGTGGCCCTCTTATGGGGTGTTCCTGGAGGGACCCCCAGAGCATGCCGACCCACACAGAGCACCTCACAATAGGCAGAGAAGTTACTGGGCTGCTGAATAAAATCAAAATGTGTGTTAACAAAACCATGTGCTAGTTGCCCCAGGGGGTGGATGATTTAAAGAGACTCTGCAGGACTTCATGGACTTAGAAATGGCTTAAATGTCTCCAGCTCTGGGCCAGGCACCAAGACACCAAAGTCACCAAGTGCCCTACATTCAAAGATCTCCTGGACCGGCAGGAGAGAGGGGACAGGTCCACACACAACTCACTTCCAGGGATGGACACCTGGGAGAGGCACACCTCCCCGGTCACATCTGCTAGTGTGACACCAGAGAGGCTTCATTCCAGGGTCCTGTTCACAGTCATGATTTCATAATTATGTCATCAATTTTCCAGGCAATACCTTGTAAACACTAGATATTTATTTATTTGTGGAACTAGGTATTCGAATGTCTGCTTATTCAAACACTAGCTATAACTCATATTTAAACTTACTTATCAAATACTAGGTATTTGAATGCCTACTATTTAAATACTAGCTATACCTCATATTTAAACCTACTTATTAAATAATACGTACTTCATTTAAACCTACTAGTCAAACACGAGGTATCTGAATACCTACTTATTTAAAAACTAGCTATGCCTCCTATTTAAACTTGCTTATTAAATACTACATACTTAATTTAAACTTACTTATTAAACACCAGGTATTTGAATACCTACTTATTTAAACACTAGTTACACCTCGTATTTAAATTTACTTATTAAATACTACATATTTAATTGAAACTTATCAAATAATATCTGAATACCTACATATTCAAACACTAGCTCTACCTTGTATTTAAACTTACTTTTTAAATACTACATATTTAATGTAAACTTACTTATCAAATACCAAGTATTTTAATACATGCTATTTAAATACTAGCACCTAGTATTCAAATACTTTGGTAGGTGTTCAAACACCTAGTATTTAGATAGTGCCTAGCAGGTATGTACCTCCCTACCCTAGTACATTACACACCACCTACTAAGTTACCTGGTCCCAGGTAATGTGTGAGGAGATGTGGACACACGAGTGCCAGGCAGTGCACTGGGTGCCTTCTCAGCTGCCTGCACGGTCCCTCACTCCTGCCTCACGTCCATAACTAAAATGCAAGCCCTAACAAAATTCCCGTGATCGCTGGTGACCCCCGGTCATTCGTAGATTTTTTTTGACCTTATCTGTCATGGGTCTGCTTTGCCGAACACCAAGGAGGCTGAGACTGCTTTGCTGGGGGTCGGGGGGCCACCATGGAAGCTTTGCAAAGTGGGGTCTTGCAGGCAGACAGGCGCT
>CAUYQG010070798.1:0-14222 GCA_963574415.1 Tarsius wallacei | reverse complement strand
TGTTTCTTTTGCTAAGGATTGTTTTGGCTATTCGTGGTCATTTCTGTTTCAATATGAATTTCTGTATTGTCATTTCCAGGTCTGGGAAGAATAAAGTTGGTAATTTAATGGGTATTTTGTTGAATCTGTAGATTGCCTTTGGTAGGTTGCACAACTTAACAATGATGATTCCTCCTATCCATGAGCATCAAATTTTTTTCCATTTGTTTGTGTCTTCTTGAATTTCTTTGAGCAGTGTTTTATAGTTCTCATTGTAAAGGTTTTCCACTTCTCTGGTTAGGAAGATGCCGAAGTATTTCTTTTGTGTGTATGTGTGTGACTATTGTGAAAGGAATAATGCTTTTTATTTTGTTCTCCACCTGCTTGTTGTAGGTGTATAAAAATAAGGTGTATAGAAATGCAGCTATATTTTGCACATTGATTTTGTACCTCAAGACCTTGCCAAATTTCTTTATCAATGCAAGCAGATTTTTGACAAATTCTCTTGGATTTTCAAGGTATAGGATTATATCATCAGCAAAGAGGGATAACTTGACTTCCTTTTTTCCTATTTGGATACCCCTGATTTCCTCTCTTGTCTAATTGCCCAAGCTAGGTCTTCTGTCACAATGTTGAACAAGAGGGTTGAGAGTGGGCAGTCTTGTCTTGTTCTTGTTCTCAGAGGAAATGCTTCCAGTTTCTGTTCATTTAGCAATATGTTAGCTGTGGTTTTATAGATGACACAATTTTGAGATATGCTCCTTCTATACCTAGTTGTTTGAGGGTTTTTGTCAAGTGATGCTGTATTTAATCAAAAGCTGTTTCTGCATCTAATGATACAATCATGTGGTTCTTGTTTTTACATCTGTTGATGTATTTAATTACATTTATGGTCTTGGGAATGTTGAACCAGCCCTACATCCTGGGGATGAAGTCTACTTGGTCATGGTGGATGATTTTTGAGGTGTGTTTTTGGATCCTATTTGCTAGAATCTTGTTGAGGATTTTTGCATCTATGTTCATAAAGGTTATTGGCCTGTAGTAATCTTTTTTGTTGGATCTTGACTAGTTTGGGCATCAGTGTGATGATAGCTTCATAAAATAATTTTGGGAGAATTCCATTTTTCTCAATTGCATAGAATACTTTCATAGGATTGGTATCAGCTCCCCCTTATGTTTTGTAAAATTTAGTAGGAAATCCATTCAGTCCAGGGTTTTTTTGTTTTTGTTTTTGTAAGTTGTTTTTGAATGACAGAGTCAATTTACTGACTTGTTATTGGTCTGTTAAATGTCTCAATGTCCTCTTGTTTCAACCTGAGGAAGTTGTGTAATGTCAGAAAGTCCTCCATTCCATTTAGGTTATTAGGTTTGATTACATATAGTTGTACAAAATGATCTCTGATAATCTTCTGTATTTCATCACTGTCAGTTGTGATTTGATCTTTTGTATTTCTGATTGTGTTTATTTGGACTATTTTCTCTTTTTTTTGGGCATTCAGGCTAGGGTTTCATCAATCTTGCTAATACTTTCTAAGAAACAGCTTTTTGTTTTGCTGGGATTTTTTCTTTTCTTTTCTTTTTTTTGTTTTCTATAGCCCATATTTGGGTTCTTATTTTGGTAATTTGGATTCTTTAGCTAAAGGTAGGGTTTTGGTGGCTTTCTCTTTCTAGAACCCTTAGGTGATTTGTTAGACTCTCAACTTGTGATCTTTCCATTTTCTTGATTTGTGCTCATAGAGTTAAAAATTCCCCTCTTAGATATGATTTTATGGCATCCCAGAGGTTTCTGTAGGACATTTCTCCATTTTCATTTTTTTCCAGGATGTTTTAATTTCTACTTTGATTTCAGTGTTGACCCAGTGGTTGTTCGGCATCATGCTGTTTAGCGTCCATGTCTTTGTGGATTTGGGAAAATGCTGTTGGTGTTGATATTTATTTTTATTCCACTGTGGTATGAGAAAGTGCATGGCAATATTTCAACATTATGGAATTATTTATGCTTGATTTATGTCCAAGGATGTGATCGATCTTGGAGTCCGTTCCATGTGGTGATGAGTAGAATGTATATTCTGTGGTTGTTGGGTGGGATAATCTGTAGGTATCTATTAAGTCCATTTGGTCAAGTGTCAAGTTTAAGTTCTGAATCTTCTTGATTTTTTTGCCTTGATGATATATCTAGGGCTGTTATATTGACTCCAACCTGCTATAATAGTGTTGGAGTCAATATCTTTTTTTAGTTTACTTAGTAGTTTCTTTATAAATGCTGGTGCCCCTGTGTTGGCTGCATACATGTTTAGGATGCATATTTCTTGTTGATGGATTGAACCTTTTATCATTATGTAGTGTCCTTTTGTATCTTTTAAAATTTTTGATAGCTTAATTGTTGTATTGTCTGATGTTAAGATCACGGCTCCTGCCTTCTTTTGTGATCCATTTGCCTGGAAACTAATTTTCCATCCTCTAACTTTGAGTCTGTGTGCATCCCTTGTAGTGATATGAGTTTTCTGGATGCAGCAAATCATTGGGTCATGGTTACTTATCTAGTTTGCCATTCTGTGTCTTTTAAGTGGGACATTTAGTCCATTCACATTCAGGCTGACTATTGAAATGTAATTGTTTATCCCTGTAATGAGATTTTTATAAATTTTTTTCTTTGCTTGTTTTCTTTTAACTTTAGGGTTGATATACGTGTGTGTTTTCAAGTTTGTTGTGCTGTATTCTCTGTTGATTCTGTGCTCTGCTGTTCTCTTGAGAATTATGTGATCATTCTTTTTCTTCTTTCTTCTGTGTTTAATACTATTTCAAGAGTCTCCTGTAGAGCTGGTCTGGAAGCTGCCTAATCTCTTAGGGATTGGATGTCTGGGAAGGATTTTAATTCTCCATCACTGATGAAGCTGAGCTTGGCTGGGTAGGACATTCTTGGTTGAAATTGTTTATCTTTGAGGACTTTGAATATTGTACTCAAGTCCCTCTTGCATAGTGTTTCTTCCGATAAGTCTGCTGCTATTCTGATTGGTTTTCTCCAATAGGTAGTCTGACCTTTCTCTCATGCTGCCTTTAGAAGTTTTTCTTTTGTGCCTTCTTGTACAGGTGAATTACTATGTGTCTAGGGGATAATCTTCTTATTTGATGTCTTGTGGGGTTTCTGTGTATCTCTTGTGTTTTGCTGGTCACATATCTGTTGAAATAGGGAAAGCTTTCTTGGATTATCTCCTGAAATACTTGCTCCAAGGTGTTCTCATTTCCATTTCTTCTTCTGGGATACCAATCAGGTGTAGGTTCTGCCTTTTGATATAATTGCACATTTCTTGTAGGCTTCATTCTTTCCTTCTGAGTTTTCTTTCTATGTTTTTTGCAGATTGGGTTAATTCCATGTTCTGGTCTTCAAGTTCTGAGATTCTTTCTTCAGCTGAGTTAATTCTGCTCTCCATGATTGTCATCTCACTTTTATTTCCTGGAGGAAATTTTTTATTGCCAAAATCTCGGTTACAAGTTCTTTCAGTGTTACATCTTGTCTTTCTTGAGTCTTATTCACTCTTCCCATTCATTCCCTAATCCTTATCATATTCTGGTGCCAGTCATTGGTGACTTCCAATGTTTGGCCTCCAAGGTCTGATTTTTCAGATTTCTCTTTGTTACATTTGAAATTACATGTGGTCTTTTTTTGGTTTTTTTCCTCATTGGTGACAGATCTCTTGCTTTTCTCTTTAGTTCCATTATTCAGTGTCAGTAGGAAAGGCTTTCCTTTCTGATGTTCTCTCAGCCATGTATTCTTCCCTGATCTGGGTTATGGGTTTGTTTTATTTTGAAACAAGACTGTGTGTGAGACATTTTTCTGTCTTTTGTAGTTTTGAGAGTCAAATAAGGTTGAGAATGGGAAGCTAACATTCAGAAACTACTTGCAAATTACAATGTTCACTGATTGTGGTATGTGTTCCCTGAGACCCACTCCCCACCACCACTCTATATGACAATGCAATGGGTACATGTGTGTACCCCCTGAGTCAAGATACAGTGACAGCAATGTGGAGCACAGAGAATAATAGAATGAAATAAGATGAACAAAAAATTAAAAAAAAAAAAAAACACAGAACAATGAAAGCAAAAACCAAAGCAAAAAAACAATTGAACACACACACACAGACACACACAGTCCTAAACAAATTGGAATAACAACAAAGTGAAACAAAACAAAACAAAACAAAAACAAGAAAACTAAACACACACACACATGCCTAGCAAAAGATGAATGGAGAAGGAAAAGAGAAAGACTTGATAAAGCAAAAACAAAACAAAAGAATTCATGTTGAACCCTCACACATACATTAAACTAAAAAAATTAAAAAGAGAAGAACAAAAGAGTAAAAACAAACCAATAACAAAACAAAACTGAAAGTTGAATGCTCAATCACTCACATACACGCATAAACAGAAAACAAAAAACAAAAGAAGAAAAAATGTTAAAGACAAGGGGGGAAAAGGGCAGGGATGTAGATCAAACACTCACATACACATTCATGCACAAAGGAAAAATATTTTTAAAATAACTGAACTAACAAACAGGCAAAAAAAATTTTTTTAATTTTAAAAAACCTTGCCCTCTTGTGGCATGCTCTGTATTTGTTCCTCTCATCTCGTCTGCTCTCTCCTTCAGAGCTTTCACCTCTTTCATTCTCTCTCCAGTGTGTGGAGCAGGGAAAAAGAAGGGGCAGTGGAGTGGGAGGGGCTACAGTCCTCCCCTCCCACTCTCGTATGGTCAGGGAGAGCCCCTCCAGTGGGGAGATGTGGAATTGTCTCTTCCCCAGGTATGTACTCTTGGGGAGTGCCCTAGCCAGACCTATCTTGGAAAGGAGTTCTATTGTGACTGACATCCATGCTCCACCTGGGTTCATCCCTCTCAGTTTTGCCCCAGCCATGTGGGTCTGATGTTCAGAGGATTGGCTGGGGAAGGGGGAGTTGGGTCAGCCCTGGACTCACCACTGATTTCTCTAGAGTTCTTTCCCATCTTTTTTGGACCACACCCTTTGTCCCACAGCTGGATCAGGGTAGGAAGTGGGAGGCCTGAGACTCAGCACTGTCAGGTCCCTGTGCAGTTTGTGCTTTCAGGATAGTCCTTCTGGATCATGATCAACCCCTGAGTAGTTGATCCACCGGTCACAGAGATTGGGTCTTTTGCTCCGTGGTGAGCAAGTTGGAGCACTTTCCTGCCCTGCTTTCAAGATGGTGGTTGGTTGCCTCTCTCAACCTCTCTTGTGGGACTCTGCCTCTGAGTTTCCTCTGCCACCCCTTCTGCCAGTGTCTGGTGAGGCACTAAAGTGGTGAGCAAAAAAAAAGAACCCAGTCTCTTCTACTGCAGTGGTGAGGCAAGGAGCCGGTAGTCTCTCCCCACTATTTCTTCACAGGAAAACTTTTGTCTGGTTTTTTTTAACTAACGCTCATCTTCTGCAACTTGGGAAGTGCCACGGACTAACTGCTACACCAGGAGGGCCCTGGTCATTGCTCATGAGTCCCACTTATTCAGTCTCTCCTGGCATTTTCTTCCCAAAAAGGGTTTGTTTATTTTTTTTAATGGTGCTCAGCTTCTGCATCCCAGGAATCATTAAGGTCCAAGCCAAGCGACAGTGACATCACCCACTGCACCAGGAAAGCCCTGGTCAGCTGCTAGCTTCCTAGTCCTCACTCATTCAGTCACTCACACACCCATTCACTCACCAGAATGCACACAAGATTTTCCATGCACTTATTCACTCACACCAGGAACCCCATAGTCTGACTGGCTCAGCCACAGTCTTCCCACCAATCCCAATATATGTCTTTTGATTGATGTTCTTAATCCATTTGCATCTAGTATAGTCATGGTTGGGTTTAATTTTTTTCTTGTTTTCTTTTTGTACCATCAATTCTTTTTTCTTTTTCTCTCTTTTTCTGCATTTGTTTAAATTAATTAACAATCTTTTATAATATCTTTCATAATCTGTTATTTTTATATCAACCTATAAGCAATATATTTTTAAATAACTGCCCTGGAAGTTACATACTCATCTTCATTATGTAGCAAGCTAACTTCAAGTAGTAAGATAAATTTTAATTGTACTTTATGAACCTTATAACACTACATATGCATTTTCCCTATTCTTTATTGTGTGCTACTGTTGTCATACTTTTTGCTTAAATATATATTACAAGTCACACAGTTACTTTTATAGTATTATGAAAACGACTCATTTTATATTTACCCACACAATTACCATCTGCAGAATTTTCTCTCATTTTGTTATCCATGACTTTAAACATATTTTCCCAGTGCAGTCAGATTTGCAAAATTTCTGACTAGATATTTATAATCATTCTTATCTTTGTTCCTCTGTCTACAATGCATGCTTTAATTTTTTTGTCTACTTACTTTTTTTTCTATAGCTTTGATTTTTAGTAATTTTATTATGATGTGCTAGGTTTTGCTTTTCATAAATTTTGGAAATTTGGGATCATTGTTTCTTTAACTCTTTTCCTTTCTTACCATTGCTTATCTCTCTTTACTCTATGTTACTACAGTTAAATTATGTTAGACTGCTTGCTATTGCTCACAAATTACTGAGGCTCTGTGTGTTGGTTTTCTTTTCTTTTTATTTATCTGTTTCGGTTTTGATACTTTCTATATCATTAATCTTAGTAATTTTTTTCTGAAGTGTCTAGTTTTCTATAAGCCATTCAGTGTTGTCCAGTTTCTACTACTGTATTTTGTCAGCTCTAGAATTTGTTGGTCTTAATATTTTTTACACTTCCTCTCATTATACTTATGATATCAGGTTTATAAAGACAATTCTAATGTATAATTCATCATCTCCAAAATTTTTTTATTGACTAATTATTCCTGTGATTATGAGTCATACTATCTATCTTTTGTAATTTTAGTAATTTTCTACTTGATAATGAATACAGTGAATGTTACTTTTTTGTCTGAATTTTTCTTTCAAGAATGTTGAAGTATGGCTCATCATACATGTAAGTAAATTACTTGTAAATCAGCCTGATAATTTGGAGACTTGTTTTTAATATTTGTTATAATGTGCCATAACTAGTATCTATTCTATGGATATTTCAGTCCTACCTCTAAGGCAAGACCTTTCTGAAGTCTCTATTGAATACTATGGGTATTCAACAAGATTGCTCCAATCTAGTTAGTCAGCACTTGTATATCTGACAGACCTGTGTGTATTAAAGGCTATTCAACTTATATTTTTCAACTTACATTTTCTTGATAGTTTTTCCTCTGTCTGAAATTGTAGTATTTCACACTACTTATGCACCACTTATGTATTTAGCTATAGACTCAAAAGTACTCTTATGTAGACATCTGTATTTCTGTTATCCTCTATTCCAGTACTCTTTCCTGTAAATTCCAGCTAACTCCATCTCAGACTCAATCTCTGTATCCTCAACTCACCAATACTTCCATGCTCTACTTGGGTTTTATGTGATGTTTCAAAAAGTTCCTTCTGGAAAAAGGTTGAAATCATCATATGCTTACAGGTTTTTCTCACTTCATTCAGAAATCCAAGCTTAATATACCTGTACCCTAATGTCCAAACACAATAATTTTGTATATTTATTTTCATTTTCTAATTGTTTACAGTAGAAAGGCAAGTTCAAATACTCTGCCAATCCACAATTTATGTAATTATATCCAATTTACACTAGAATGCTGCTTTAGTCTTCCTAAGAACACAAACCCATTTACAAGAGCATCAAATAATATGAAATACCTAGAAATATATTTACTAAGGAGGAGAATGATCTCTACAAGAACAACTACAAAACACTAGTGAAATCATAGATGATTCAAACAAATGTAAAAAAATTCCATGCTCATGAATTAGATAATAAATATCACTAAAATGATCATAATACCCAAAGCAATCTACAGATTTAATGAAGTTCATATCAAATTACCAACGTAATTTTTATAGAATTATTTTGAAATCTTAAAATTTATATGAAAGTCAAAAAGAGTCCAAATAGCCACAGCAGACCTAAGGAAAAAAAATACTGTAGGTGTATGATTACTTGACTTCAAATTATACTATAAGGCCATAGTAATCAAAACAGCATGGTGCAGGTATAAAATAGACACATACAGCAATGGAACAAAATACAGAATTCAGTAATAAAGCCAAATACCTACAACAAACTGATGTTTGACAAAGCAGACAAAAAAATACACTGGTGAAATGACACCTATTCAGTAAATGGTGCTGTGAAAATTAAATAGCCACATGCAGAAAAATTAAACTGGAACCCTATTTCTCATCACATGCAAAAATTAACTCAAGTTAATGACTTAAATATAAAGCCTGAAATCATAAAAATTTTAGAGGAAAACCTTGGAAAAACTCTTCAGGTGTTGGCCTAGGAAAAGAATTTATGACTAAGACCCCCAAAACAAATGCAACAACAACAAAAATGGATGAAGCATAATTAAATTAAAAAGTCACTGAACAGCAAAACAAATCATCAATAGCCTATAGAATGAGAAAATATTTGCAAACTATACATGCTACAAAATACTAATAGCCAGACTCTAAAAGGAATTCAAAGCAATCAGTGGGAAAAAACAAATAATGCCATTAAAAAGTGGACAAACCACATAAACAGATATTTTTCAAATAAATATAAAAAAGCTCCTCATCATGAATCACCAGAGGAATGCAAATTAAAACTACAGTGAGATATTATTGCCTTACCCCATTCAGAATGATTATTATTAAAATGCCAAAAAACCCAACACTATTATAATTCAGGAGTCTTTGATCAGACTGGGCAACATAGTGAGACCCCATCTCTACAAAACATTTAAAAAGCAATCAGGCATACTCATGTATGCCTGTAGTTCCAGCCACTCTAGAGACTGAAGCAAGAGGGTCACTTCAGCCCAGGAGTTCAAGACTGCAGTGAGCTATGATTGCCCCACTGCACTCCAGTCAGGATGACAGATTAAGACCTTTTCTCAAAATAATAATAATAAAACAAGAAATGTTGGTGTGGATATAGTAAAAAAGAAAATACTTATACACCATTGATGAGAATGTAAATTAGTAAAATCTCTATGGATAACAGCATCTAAATTTCTAAAATAACTGAAAGTAGATCTACCATTTGATCCAGGAATGGCACTGCTGGGCATCTATCCAAAGGAAAAAAAAAGTCATCACACAAAGAAGACACTTGCAATCATATGTTTATTTAAGCACAATTTGCAATTTCAAAAATGTGGAGTCAACTTAGGTGTCCATCAATCTATGAGTGAAGAACAAAAGTGTAATATACATACATACATCTATAAATGTATACATATATGCATATATAAATATATACATATCCACATACATATATGCATATGCCTATATGCATCATGAAATGCTACTCAACCATAAAATAATGAAATTATGTATTTTGTAACTACTTGGATGGAACTGGAGACCACTAAGTAAAGTAACTCAGGAATGGAAAACCACATACCACATGTTCTCATTTATAAGTGGGAGTTAAGTTATGAATCCACAAAGGCATATACAATGGTATAATGGACACTGAAGACTCAAAAGAAGAGAGGATGTAAGAGAGTGAAGAATGAAAAACTTCTTGTCACATACAATGCATACTACTTAGGTGACAGGTACACTAAAATCCTAGACTTTACCACTAGAATAATAATCTATGAGAAAAACAAAACACTTGTACTCCTAAAGCTATTGAAATGAAAACTTAAATAAAATGAAGACATGTGAAGACCAAAAAAGGAGGCCTACATTAAATCCCAGCATCTGGATCTTATACTTCTCAGTCTCCAGAACTGTGAAAGAATAGATTTAAGTTCTCTATAAACCATTCCGTCTCAGGTGTTCTGTTATAGCAGCACAAAGAAACTAACACAATCTAATTTACAATAGCATAAAAAAATTAAAAGTTACATGGAAGAAAATTTAACCAAGGAAGCATAAGATCTTTATGCTGATAATTTAAAAAATATTGTTAAATTAAATTAAAGAAAACACAAATAAATGGAAAATTATCCAGTGTTTTTACATTAGAAGAATTAATATTGCTACAATGTTGATATTCAAATCAATCAATGAATTCAATGCAATACTTATCAACATTTCAATGTTATTCTCCACAGAAGTAGAAAAAATTCTGAAATTCATACAGAATCACAAAAGATGCCATATAGCCACAGCAATCTTAAGCAAAGTGAACAAAGCTGGAAATAACATATGATTTGATTTCAAAATATATTACAAAGCTGTTGTAATCAAGACAGCATAGTACTGGCATAAAAACAGATGTACAGACCAATAAAATAAGATAAAGAGCCCAGAGCAAACATTATAAGTTCATACATTAGCGGTCAACTGATTTCTTCTTTGTTTTTCAAATTTTATTTTAAATATGTGAGGTACAATTAAAGATTAGGTATATAAGTGGTCATCGTACAGGTGATGTTTGGGCCTACTTTGCCTGGTTTGGGATAAGGTAACTAATTAAGTAATTAATTAACTAATGCCAAGAATCCACAATAGGGAAAGGACAGTCTCTTCAATAAGTGACACTGGGAAAACTGAATATTTACATGCAGGAAAATGAAAGTGGATCCTTACCTCATCCCCATATGAATCCACTCAAAAAGGATTAAAGATTTAGACATAAGTCCTGAAATTATTAAATATAAAACTACTAGAAGAAAACATGTAAAAGTTTCCATGAAGTGGTCTGGGCAGTAAATTTTTGATATGACTTCAAAAGCATAGGAAACAAAAACAAAAATAGACAAATGGAATATTTTCAAATTAAAAAGCATTTGCTCAGCAAAGGAAACAACACAGTGAAGGAAAGGGGAAAACATCTGTTAACTATATATATGATGTAAGAGTATATTGCTTAAGTTGCATGTATTTTGGATTTGCTAGTTGTTCTTCTGCTTTTAATTTCTAGCTTTGCTTCCTTGTAGTGAGAAAAAAATACATTTTATAATCATTCTTTTTTGATGTGATAAGACATGTTTTGTGTCCTAATATGTTGATTGTCTTGGAGAGTGTGCCATGTGCAATTGAATATATTGTGTATTCTGTTGCTGTTAATTTGGGAGTTCTGTCCAAGTCTTTAAGGTTTAATGATCTCTAGTGCTCAAGTTTTCTATATCTTTACTGATCTCTTATCTGGATTTTCTATTTATTATTGAAAGTGGGGCAGTGAATTCTTTCACAGTTATTGTGTTGCTGTGTATTTTTTGCTTTTTTTTTTGGTCAATATTTGCTTCATATATTTAGCAACCCTGATATTAGTTGAATACACATTTGTATCTGCTACAGGTTCCTAGTAAATTGATCTTTTTATCATTATATAAATAGTATGATTAGTTTTTTGGAAGATTTTTTACTTGGCATTTTGTCTAATACAACAGTTCTGTCTTCTTTTGGTACTGTTTGAATAGAATACAGTAAATCCTCTACAAATGAACATGTAAATTGTGTGCTTTCCAAGATGCAGATGTGTTTGCATGTTTAATTGTGTAAGTGATTTTTAAAATTTTTTGTGTTTGTTTTGTTTTTTGTTTTGCTTTTTTATGTATTATTTGTATGAAAATTGCTATAAACTTACTACAGTGCAGTAAAAAAAATTTATACATGTGATAAGGGATGAATACCCAAAATATACAAGGAACTCAGGTAACTCAATATCAAGAAACAACAAAACAAAAATGTGGACAAATGGTTTGATTAGAAATTTCTCAAAAAACATATAGAAATGGCTAACAGATGAAAAATGCTCAATATCTAATATTATTAGATGCAAAATAAACTCTCTATATCACCTCAGACCTGCTAGACTAACTTTCATCAAAATGATGAAATATAACAAGTTTTAGAGAGGATGTGGAGAAAAGGGAACACTTGTACACTATTGTTTGAAATGTACATTAGTACTCCATTCTCAAAAATTGTATGGAGGTTTCTCAAAAACCTAACAGTAGAATTACTATGTGATCCTGCAATGTCGCTTCTAGAAATATATCAAAATGAACTGAAATAAGTGTGTCTAAGTGATGTCTGCACTCTTATGTTAATAGCAGCATCATTCACAACAGCCAAGATATGAAAACAAAAAATGCCATCAACAGATGAATGAATTTTAAAATGTGGTATATATACACAACGGCATACTATTCTTGTTTAAAACAGAAGAAAATTCTGTCATTTGCTGCATAACAGATGAATTCAGAAGGTTTTATCCCAAGTAAAATAAGCCAGGCACAGAAAGACAGATACCAAAATCTCACATATATGTGGAATTAGTAAAAGTCAGTCATAACATCACTTTGTACCTCATAAGTTTATACAATTATTATTTGTCAACTAGAAATAAAATAAAGGGGGTTGGAAGATGGTGGCAGAGTCAGTCAAACTATGCAAATCCCATTGTGAGTGAATGAGTGTAAAAAATTTTGCATATGTGTCTGTGAGTAAGTGGGTATGAATGGCTGACTGATTTGGTGCTCAGAAGCAAAAGGTCAGGACTCTCCTGGTGAACCAGCTGGTGCTACAACTTCTCTACTTAGACCCTAGAACTTCCTGGGGCATAGAAGATGAGTGCCATTTTTTAAAAATCAGCAAAACCCTTCCTGAGAAAGAGCTGCCAGGAGTGACAGCCAGCTCCAGACTCTGCCTCACCACTGCAGTGCCTGGCCAGACACTGGCATCAAGGACTATGGAGAGAGAACAACAAGGGAACCCAGAGGCAGAGCCCCACTGAAGAAGATAACATAGGCACCTCCATCATCTTGAAAACTTAGCAGGAATTAGGGGTATTAGGAAAAGAGGAAGTCAAATTATCCCTCTTTGCTGATGATATAATCCTATACCTCAAAAATCCAAGAGAATCTGTCAAAAACTTGCTTGCACTGATAAAGGACTTTGGCAAAGTTGCAGAGTACAAAGTAAATATGCAAAAGACAGTTGCATTCCTATACACCAATGACAAGCAGGCATAGAACCAAAAAAGAAGTACAATCCCATTCACAATAGCCACAAAAAAATGAAATAGCTAGGCATCTTCCTAACCAGAAAGGTGAAAAACTTTACAATGAGAACTACAAAACACTGCTCAAAGAAATATAAGAAGCCACAAACAAATGGGAAAATATTACATGCTCATGGATAGGAAGAATCAACATTGTTAAGATGTCCATCCTACCAAAGGCAATCTACAGATTCAATGCAATACCCATTAAATTAACAACATCATTCTTCTCAGACCTGGAAATGACAATACAGCAATTCATATGGAACATAAATGGCCACAAATAGTCAAAACAATCCTTAACAAAAGAAACAAAGCAAGAGGTATCACACTTCCCGACTCCAAACTTTACTATAAGGCTGCTACTTTACTATAATCAAAATTACCTAGTATTGGTACAAGAATTGGCATATAAACCAATGAAACAGGAAAGAGATTCTGGAAGCAAGGCCTCAATTTCTCAACTAACTTATCTTTGACAAAGCCTCCAAAAACAACCACTGGGGAGAATAGAATCTATTCAGAAAATGGTGCTGGGAAAACTGGCTGATCACATGCAGAAGATTGAAACAGGACTCCTACCTACCACTATGCAAAAAAATTAACTCTAAATGGATAAAAGATCTAAAAATAAAACCTCAAGCCATAAAAATCTTAGAAAATGCAGGCAACACTTTTATAGAAATTGGAACTGGCAACCAATTCCTGATCAAAACCCTAAGTACCCATCCCATATCATAAGTTATAAGATAGACAAGTGGGACTTCATCAAACTGACAAGTTTCTGCAAAGCAAAAGAAACCATTAAGAGAGCAGGGAGACAGCCCACAGAATGGGAAAAAATGTTTGCCAACTCTATATCTGACAAAGGTCTAACATCTAGGATCTACAAGGAACTCAAACACGCCAAAAAGAAAAAAAATAAACACCACCATTAAAAAGTGAGCAAAAGACATGAATAGACACTTCTCAAAAAAAGATATATGGGCAGTCAATGGACACATGAAGAAGTGCTCAGCCTCACTCATCAGAGAAATGCAAATCAAAACCACACTGAGATTCTCCCTAACCCAAATAAGAATGGCCATCTTTAACAAAACAGACAACAACAGATGGTGAGGATGTGGAGAAAAAGAAACACTTCTACACTGCTGGTGGGAATGCAAACT
>CAUYQG010070794.1:0-11692 GCA_963574415.1 Tarsius wallacei | reverse complement strand
AAAAGTGAAAAACACAATTTTTCAGATAACTTGCAGTTTACATGTTTCCTTAATTTTCCCAACTTTTAACTTATAGTTAGGCTTCAAGATAATTAAATTTATATTTTATAAACTTTATGAGTGTCAGGTAGACCGAATCTTTATAGCAGCAATGTACACATCAGATGAGAACAGAAAATCCTATTTGTCCCGAGGTACTTTGGCAGCTTTAGAAATATTTTATTAACTTAATTTATAATTTATAAGTTGCCTCCTTCAAAATATGATGTGAAGTGGCTTAGTGGCCCTATTGCATTTCAAGCTGTGATGAGAGGATTAGTACAAAGTGGCACGTGGAAGCCTCCCGGCTCAGACCAGCTCCCTTACCCTGTCACCTCTACCCCTTGGGTTTCAGCATTTGCTCCGGCCCAGAAAGAGGGAACTACAGACACAACAGTGCTCAGATAAAGGCTGAAATCCGGATACAGCTCTTCTTACTGCATAACTTGACTCCCTAGTATCTGGCATTTAAACCCACGTTTAAAAATAGACTTTAGGTACTTGTATCCATTTTGTCAAGCAAAAGGCTATAAATAATGTTAAATGCAAGAAGTTGATGACATTCTCCTCCTTGAATTTAAATAGAAGATGATATGTCCTATACACATTAGGACCAGTGTCAAAGGTGCTGTTCTTAGGCTGGGTGTGGTGGCTCATGTCTGTAAGCACTTTGGAAGGCAGAGGCCAGAGGATTGCCTGAGCCCAGGAGTTCAGCGTGGGCAACTTGGCGAGACCTCATCTCTACAATAAATCCAAAAATTAGCAGGATGTGGTGGTGCACGCCTGTAGTTCCAGCTACTTGGAAGGCTGAGGTGAAAGGATCTCCTCAGCACAGAAGGTTGAGGCTGCAGTGGCCATGAGTATGCCACTGCACTCCAGCATGGGTGATAGAATGAAACTGATTCCACAACAACAACAAAGAAAGGTGCTAGTCCCAGGAAAGCACCTGGGACCAGACCAGAGAGTTTTGTTTGATGAGTTTCCCGATTATGCAGAATCCTCATATTTTCTTCCTCCACTTTGGGGAAAGGAAAATCAAAGAGACTAACAGTAATGTCTCAGAACTTCAAAAAAGCTTTCATTTGAAATGGTTTCTAAACATATGAAAGGGCAGAATCACATCTGAATTTTAACATTCTCTTCGGCTTTATTCTAATTCTCTTCCCTGCCAACTATAAAATAAGCAAACGATGAGAATTTCTGGTTGTAGATAAGCACAAGGAATAAACCATCTCTGCTGAGGCAAAGGCTCTCTCTTACTGTGGGGTCTTTGCCCTCACTTCCTCCTCCTGCCTGGAAGGCTCTGTCCACCCTGACTCTCTTCTGGCAAAGCTCTAGTCATCCTGTGTGATCCAGCTCAAATGTCACCTCCTTTGTGAAATGTCATTCCCTCTTTCTACTTTCCCTCTCATTAGAATTAATCACCCTCTGTAAATAGGCATAACTTTTAGGAAGGCAAGTGGCAATATGTGTCAAAAATTTTTAAATAGCTCAGTGTCACAGGTTCTCCAAGACATCCACAGGTGGTCGATAAGGAAATCAGGGCAGTCACGTCTACCTGATTGCAACATCTCCAAGGGAAAGGGTTTAAGCCAGGACTGGGGGTGGGGCTACCAGGCCGTACTCATCTGGAGTGTAGGTCTGCTCCCCGTCTGTGGGGAGTGAACTTATCTTAAATAAATCTTTTCTTCTTTCAAAAAAAAAAAAAATTTTTAAATAGTCACTTCTGTAACCTTTATGGGGAAACAGTTTGAAATGCGGATACATACAAAAACGGTACCTACGTCATGTACCATGGCGAAAAATAAACAAAAAACAAAAACATAAATATCCAATATCGGAGAAGACTGGTTGATGATGGTCACGTATCCCATGCGGGAGCTAGAGCAGTGTTTGAACTGACAGACATCTTATTAGTCACAGAGTTCCCCTAATCAGCCAAATGCAAATTATCGTAGAAGGTTTGCAATTACATGCCAGGTACACAGTAGTTACTCAACACATGGTAGCTTCTACTATCACCATTAACATGTTGCCATTAAACTGAAAATGATAAAATACTGTTAATGTTATGAAAAATTCTTATGATATGTTACTAAAAAACTGGAATAAAATATCTGTGCATTTCTACTCATAAACATAGGCATAAAGGGAATGAGATTAGGAGATCTGGGAGAGGTGGTGAAGGTACAAGTTAAAAATAGAACCTGCTATTTTGTTTTTAAATAACAAGGTCATATTTTATATGCTTTTAAAAAATCTAAACAAAAAAGTCCCCACAAAGTTTTCAATTTGACTGCAGACATGTAGACTTATATGTTAAGAAATTAGAGAACAGGCCGTGCTCGGTGGCTCAGCCTATAATCCCGTGCTTTGGGAGGCCGAGGTGAGTGGATTGCCTGAACCCGCGGGTTCGAGACCCACCTCGGCAACTCGGCGAGACCTCATCTCTACAATAAATAAAAAAAATTAGCCGGGCGTGGTAGCGCGTGCCTGTAGTTCCAGCTACTTGGAAGGCTGAGGCGGAAGGATCGCCGGAGCCCAGCAGGTCGAGGCTGTGGTGGCCGGGAACAGTCACGGCACTCCAGTTTGGGCAACAGAGTGAGACTCCAACTCAAAAAAAAAAAAAATTAGAGAACAATACTAAAATAAGGATAATGGGATTATGGGTGCTTTTTTAATTTCTTAATTTCTCAAAATTTTTTTGTTTTTTGGGAGTCTCACCCAGGCTGGAGTGCAGTGGCACACTCAAGGCCACTACTGCCTCAACCTGCTAGGCTCAGGTGATCCTTCCCCCTCAGTCTCCCATGGAGCTAGAACTATAGATGTGCCCCACCACATCCAGCTAATTTTTAAATTTATTGTAGAGATGAGGTCTTGACAAACTGCCCAGGCTGGTCTCGAACCCCTGGGCTCAGACAATCCTCTTGCCTCTGTCTCCCAAAGTGCTGGGATTACTAGAGTGAGCCACTGCACCTGGCTAATTTCTCAAATTTGTTATCATAAATGTGAATTCATTTTATAATAAGGTTTTGCAAGACATTTATGGCAGTCATTACTTCAGTGATGAGATGTGAAGCAGGCACCTAAATGAGACCATGTTAAGAAGGGTCTTACATGCCGGGCTCGGTGGCTCAGCCTGTAATCCTGCGCTTTGGGCGGCTGAGGTGAGTGGACTGCCTAAGCCCGTGGGTTTGAGACCCGCCTGGGCAACTTGGTGAGACCTCAGCTCTACGATAAATCAAAAAAATTAGTTGGGTGTGGGAGCGCATCTGTAGTTCCAACTACATGGAAGGCTGAGGCGGAAGGATCGCTGGAGCCCAGCAGGTCAAGGCTGCAGTGGCCGGGAGGGAGCGTGCCACTGCACTCCAGTCTGGGTGACAGAGTGAGATTGTAATTCAAAAAAAAAGGGAAAAAAAAAAAAAGAAGAAGGGTTTTATAGACGAAATTATGGGATTTGTCTTTGCAGTCAAGAGGAAGCAGTTATGGAAAAGATTTCCCTGGGGCTTGTGAGGAAACTGTATTAGAAATGGATAAAAATGGAGGCAGAGATATTACTCAAGAGACAGCTGGATTAACAGATGATAGTGATGGGACCAGGGTAATAGCATTGAGTAGGGAGGAAACAATATGGATACTTTTAGGAGTAACATTAATAGAACTTGCAGAGTGAATGAATACAAGGAATAAGGAAAAAAGACTATTCAAGTTTGTCATACTACCATTCACTGACAGAAAAAATAATACTCTCTTATGCTCTGAGTTATTACCTTGGGGCAGGCGGTGTACCATTATCTGAATGTGTTCTCACAACTCTTTATAGTAGGACTATCATTTCTACTTTATAGGTAAGAAAGCTGAGATGTACAGAGGTAAAATATCTTGCCCAAGGGCACCCAAGTGATTAGGGTGCTGGGATTCAAACCCATGCTCAGACCCATGTCCTTCCTCTCAACCCAGCAGGAGGAACAAGTTTAGAAGGAAGGTTGGAGAGTAGAGAAGATAAGCAAAAGAAGATATGTGCTAATTTCTTAATAAGTAGATGCTGAGTTTAGCGGAGACAACCAGGAGATTGATGGATGTGTCATTTGGAGCCCTGGACGCTGTGAGCCGTTGGTATCTAGATCACAAGTGAAACCAGAGGAGTAGATGAGGGAGGTCAGGAGATGGTATCAAATAAGGAAAGTCCCAGAAAAACACCTAAGAAACATGAACATTTAAGGGATGAGTAGAGAATATTGTTCATAGAGAAAACTTGGAAGAGTCAGAGAAGAGGGAAAAAGAACCAGGAGAAAGAGGGCCAAAAGAAGAGAGTGCTTCAAAAAGGGAGGGAGGGATCAACACTATCAAACACTAAGAGTCCTAATCAAATAAAAGGACTGAGAAGCTGCCATTAGTTTTAAAAGTATTGTGATTTAAAATTTTGATCTTTATGTCCAAATTGCAATTGTCACCCATAAACTCAAAACTATAGCACCAAACTTAACATAAGCAGAATTTTGCTAATGTTCTTGGATTACAAAGTTATAATAATTCTTAGATTTTCTACGCAGCATATACATTTTTAGCTTTGAATATAATTTTCATGTTTCATTATTCTCAAAACAACTCTTTGTTCTAGCTTTATCTGAATAAGAGTTAAATCATCAAGCGCAGCTTCAATCCTGTGTATGCAAAATATTTATATTCAAATTAGTAATTTAAGAGATAGTAGAAAGTAACCCAATTTGGATAACAAAAGAAAAATTCAAGTAATTCACAACTACAAAATGGAAGTGCACATAATAAAGCTCAACTTTTTTTCTTTTCTTTTTTTTTTTTTTTTGAGTTGGAGTCTTATTCTGTCACCCAAACTGGAGTGCAGTGGCCGCTCCCGGCCATCACAGCCTTGACCTGGTGGGCTCCGGCGATCCTTCCACCTCAGCTTTCCGAGTAGCCGGAACTACAGGCGTGCACTACCACGCCCAGCTAATTTTTTTGATTTATTGTAGAGATGAGGTTTCGCCTGCCCAGGCGGGTCTCGAACCCGCGGCTCAGGCAATCCACTCACCTCAGCCTCCCAAGGCGCGGGATTACAGGCTGAGCCACTGAGCCTGGCTACCTTTAGTTTTACACATAGGTTTTAAGTTCACTTATATGTATATGAATGACAGATGTGACTATGGTTTGGCCATCTCTTTGTATATGTGCAAAAATGTCACATCTGTCATCCATATTCATATAGCCGAATGTGGTATAGTATTAACTATTGTTGTTACAGTATGCAGATATAGACCTTGGAAAATAATTGCTTCTCTAAAGGGATACAGCATGTAAGGTTGCCACTTACAGATGTTTCTAGTACCATCCCTGGAGAGTAGGTCTCCAGAGTTTAAGATTCCTGAGAATTGGGAGTAATGTCACTGCAATTGGTGGGGAACTGTGCCAAGAAACTCCCAAACGTCACAACTCCAAAACTTTTTGTGTGGCTGGTTACTGAGCGAGTTACTTTAATGTTTCTATTATCATAAATTCTGATTTGCTCTTTGGCCAGGCCTATACAATTTAAACTAAGTCAGTAGATGAACAGGTTACCTAGCAAGTTTGACCAACTTAGATATCCAGAAATTTTCAGTTCATTGAAATTTAGAGCTAAGAAATAATTTCTGCCTGATTTTTTAGAGGAAGCAGACACAGAAGTAAAACTATATGATCATACTGTTGCAGTCAGTGCAAACTGGGCACAGAACCCTGGTCTTTCCTTATTGTTAGGGAAGGCCTGTCTCCTATTTATACTGCCTCATTGAGTAACAACCTTTGCCAAAACAGGAACTTAAGTCATAGAAGGAAGAAATGATAGGATTTGGTGATGTATGGCTTTCAGGAAGGTAAAGCCAGGGAAAGTGTAGAGGCTTTGAGAGTTCTGAGGAGATTGGGGTAGCCGAGGTGCCATTTGACAGCACTGAATGCAGACTTGTCAAGTGTTAGCACCAGAGGGGTTACTGGCGTCTCAACGCTTGACTCTCGTGCTGGTGAGACTAAAGACATGCCCAGGATCACACAGGTTGTTAGTGGTAGAGCTGGAACGGGAACCTGCCTCTGACTCTTAGGCCCATATATTTCCATAGATTACTCACGGGAGTGAGCGGGCGAACCAGTCCCTTGCGTGGTTGCACTTTGGCACCAGATGCAGGTTAGAGATCTACTGGTGTCATGTCATCCAAATAGAGGGTAGAGTTGAAATTACAGGAAGAAAGAGTTCATTGAGGGAGTGAATGAGTGCAAAAGACCGAAGCAGAGCACTGGTGTAAATCCACAGGAGGCCAAAAGAAGAAAAAAGAACTAGAGAAAGAGACAGTCAAGAGGCGGCAAGTGAATTGGGAGCGTGCACTGTCACTGAGTCCAAAGGTTTTAGGTTTTAGAAATGGGTGGCAATTGTGTTTTGTCACAGAGGTAGAGTTGAATGAGAATTGAGAGAGGGCCACTGGATGTGGCAAGAGAGGTCACAGGTAAACTAGAGTGTTCTATTAACAGAGAGACAGATGAAAGACGGATCACAGTTGTTAAAGGAATGAGTAAAGACATACCTTTAAAGAGTGACAGGGGAAGAAAGGAGACCGGGACTGGAAGGGAAGACGTTTTCATTGAGATGTTTTACATGTGTTTAGTGCTTGCAATACTAGGAAACTATTATTCTTCCTACGTCAGACACTGGGGCTGAATGTGACAGCTTCTGTACTCCCTGGGACTCTCAGTCTGGGTGATACATCATAATTACAATATGATAGTATTGTAATGAGTGGAATAATAGTATGGACAGATTTCAGTGGAAACAGGAATGTGGAAAGGAGAAACTTTTTACTGAATCCCTAATATGTGTTGGGCACTGTGTTTTGAGATGGATATTAGATTTATAGATGGAGACAAAAGGTATCTTGTGGCTAAGTGGCAAATTTTTTAATTTTAATTTTTTAAAATAAAAAAAAATTTTTTTTCTTCAGCGACAGAGTCTCTATATACTTACCCGGCAGGGGAGATACATGATCACAAAGGTGGTTTTCCCAGGGCGAAGCTTATCCATTGCACTCCAGATGTGCTGACCTCTGCGATTTCCCCAAATGTGGGAAACTCCACCACATAATTTGGGGTAATGGAGGACTGTGTTTGCGTTCTTGTCTTAAAAAAAAAAAAAAAGAGAGACAGGGTCTCACTCTGTTGCCCAGGCTGGAGTGCAGTGGCAAGATCATAGCTCACTGTAACCTTGAACTCCTGGGCTTAAGTAATCCTCCCTCCTCAGCCTCATGAGTAGCCAGGTTTATAGGCATGCGCCACAAAGTTCTCCTGTTTTTGTAAGTTTTTGTGGAGGTGGGAGGTCTCACTAGGTTGTCCAGTCTTGTCTTGAATTCTTAGCCTCAAATGATCCTCCTGGTTCCGCCTCAGAATGCTGAGATTACTGGTATGGGCTACCACACCCAGCACTAAAGTGGTGGAGTTTATTTGTTTATTATTCCAGAAATACCTGTTGATTGCCTACTATGTGTGGGCATTGTTCTGGGAACTTGGGGGATACAGCATTGAACAGAAGAGGCAGAAATTCCTGCCCTCATAGAGCTTACATTCAGGTAAGAGGAAGTCAAGATTCAGGCTCTGGCCTGTCTTGGTTGCAGAGTCTGTGTTTCTTTTTCTTTTTCTTTTTCTTTTTATGGTATACCATGTTAACTGATAAGCTCTGAGACTGTGGGATGGGGTCATCAGGACAAAGGGAGGATTTCTCCTGAAGATGAGTATTGGAGGGTGACTGTTTGCCTAGAGTCAAGGTGGAGGAAGCATTTCAGGAGATGGGAATGAATGGTTGAACAAGTCATTTGAACTTTTGAAATCAAGATAGGACAACACCTGAATCCTGACTTTTTCCCAGTAGAAAGATCAGTGAGAATAATTTTTCCTGGGAGGATGAGAATAAGGAATTAGAAGACAGAAGACAGTGGGGAGAATGATGAAAGGCTTTGACTAATAGGGTGAAGATTTGAGCTTTGAGCCACAATCCACAGAATGTTTTTGAGAACGTTGTGTGTGGTTGCTGTCACGATATGCTTGTGTACTGTAACGCAAGAGTTGAGTTCAGCCCACACGGATGAGGTAACATCATTAAAGCAACATTTGGGGATGGTGACTTAGATGATCAGCCTTACAGGTAAGAAAGGTTGGAAGGTGGCGTGGTGTTCAGAGAGGGCCCTGAGACTTTGAGTAAGGAATCCAACAGACTGGGGAGTTTGGTATGGAAGGGTAAATTGGCAAAGTACCTTTATATGACATCTGGGAAGGGATGAGTGAAAATAAAGTTTTCGGCCAGGCTTGGTGGCTCAGCCTGTAATCCCATGCTTTGGGAGGCTGAGGTGAGTGGATTGCCTGAGCCCACAGGTTCGAGACCCGCCTTGGCAACTTGGTGAGACCTCATCTCTACAATAAATCAAAAAAATCAGACAGGCGTGGTAGCGTGCACCTGTAATTCAGGCTACTTGGAAGGCTGAGGCGGAAGGATCGCCGGAGCCCAGCAGGTTGAGGCTGTGGTGGCCGGGAGCTGCCACTGCACTCCAGTCTGGGCGACAGAGTGAGACTCCAACTCAAAAAAAAAAAGAAAAGAAAAGAAAAGAAAGTTTTCACTTGGAAGAGCAATAATATAGTCCTATGGTCTCTAGGAAGCAAAAGATAAAGATATTATGGTGATTAGCGAGCAGCTTCATTTGTTTACAGTGAATTATTGATGACACATACAGTTCAAAATAATTTTTCCCTCACATAGCCCAAACCCAAGGAACACTGTCAGTGAACACGGTCTTTTTTAAATCAGTGGATGTTGGCCAGGCTCGGTGGCTCAGCCTATAATCCCAGCACTTTGGGAGGCCGAGGCAAGTGGATTGCCTGAACCCGCAGGTTGGAGACCAGCCTGGGCAACATGGTGAGACCTCGTCTCTACAGTAAAAAAAAAGAAAATCAACCGGGTGTGGTAGCACTTGCCTGTAATTCTGGCTACTTGGAAGGCTGAGGCGGAAGGATCACCAGAGCCCAGCAGGTTGGCGCTGGGGTGGCCATGAGTGTGCCACTGCATTTCAGCCTGGGTGATAGAGTGAGACTCCAACTCAAAAAAAAAAAAAAAAAAAAACAATCTGGATGTTGATAACTGCTCATGCTGCCGATGTGAAGAGAAATACGCAGGATCACCCCAGCTCTTCCAGCTAAACATAGGCTGGTTGTTGTCCATTATTCTTGGTGCTGTGCTACGGAAAGAAAGAGGAAGAGATGAGTACAGACCTTATCTTTTTTTTCCAGCTGTTTTCAGTAGTCTTCTTGGAGTGCAGTTCAGTGTGCATAACTGCATATATTTTGGTCACTGGATTATTCCATCTTTTAGCCATGTAACCTTGTCTTCCATGCCTCTTGCTCTGACAATGCCATCTGCATCCCTAGGGTCATAGCCTTCAACTGTGTCATTCATGCACTTTACAGTTGTTTATTGTCTGCCTGCTATGTGTCATTATGTTTGCATTGCTCAGTAAACTTTTCCCCCCACCCTCCCCCACTCAGTAAACTTTAATAGAGAAATAGGTGAAATTGAAAGATCTGGTATCATGAACTTTTGTTTTTGTTTTTATTTGTTTTTTTTGAGTTGTGGTCTCACTCCGTTGCCCAGGCTGGAGTGCAGTGGCACGCTCACGGCTACCCCAGCATTGACTTGCTGGGCTCAGGCAATCCTTCCGCCTCAGCCTTCCAAGTAGCTGGAACTATAGGCACGTTGCCACGCCTGGCTAATTTTTGGATTTTTTGTAGAGGTGAGGTCTCCCCAAGTTGCCCAGGCTGGTCTCGAACCCTTGGGCTCAGGCAATCCTCTTGCCTCAGCCTCACGAAGTGCTGGAATTATAGGCTTGAACCACCGCGCCTGGCCTTTATTTGTTTTTTAAAGGACAGTCCCCGAACCAGAATAGGTTCAGAGAGACTCTCCAGTATCATGAACTTAATTGTAGAGTCCTGGGAGACTGTTGTATTGGTTACTAGATTTGGCTGTATTTGAAAGAGCCCCTAGCTGGGTGTGGGGGCTCACGCGTGTAATCAATCCCAACCCTTTGAGAGGTGGAAGAGAGAGAATTGCCTGAGCCCAGGGCTTCGAGACCTCATCTCTACAATAAATCAAAAAATTAGCCAGGTGTGGTGGTGCTTGCCTGTGGTTCCATCTACTTGGAAGGCTGAGGCAGGAGGATCGCCTGAGCCCAGCAGGTCAAGGCTGCGGTGGCCGAGAGCGTGCCACTGCACTCCAGCGTGGGTGATGGACTCTGATATATGCACATACACAGATGTCCCTAAATAAGTGCTTTTAGCAAGCTAGACATTTATTTTGCTTTCACATAGACGTGAGCCAGTGTGGCAGTTCTGCTCCATAAAGTCCTAGGCCCTGCCTCTGTCTTTGCTCCAGTATTTCTAGGGTGTTGCCCTCATGGGCCTGGCCCAGGGTGACTCACTCTCACTTCTGTATCCAGCCAGCAGGCCGGGGAAATGCCTGACCTGAGAGTTGCCTGTGTCACTTCCCATTGGTCAGAACTTAGTCACCTGGTCGTATCTTAGCTATACAGTTGGGTTGGAAATGTGTTTCTTTTGGGCCGTTCTATGCCCAGCTAAACATCTATTGCATAGTAGAAGGAAGAAATGAATATTGGGGGAATAACCAGCCATCTCTGCCACAATCAGGACTTTGTTTTGCACTTCTCTGATTGCTGCAGGGTAATACTTAACACTGCCTTATCCCTAAGGTCTGCAAAAATTATTCTTCTCATTAGTTCTTTTGTATGAAAGACTTTTAGATCTTAGGTTTACCTGCTGTTGGGGCAGTAGGAGCCCTTAAGAGTTCAGTCACATGTTTCTTTTTTTTTTCTCTCTCCTGCAGTCGAGGGTCTTACTCTGTTGCCCAGGCTGGAATGCAGTGGTGCAATGATGGCTCACCATAACCTTGATCTCCCGAGCTCAGGCTCAGCCTGAGTAACTGGAACTATTGGTGTGCACCATAACACCTGGCTAATTTTTTGATTTTTTTTGTAGCGACAAGGTCTCGCTGTTGCATAAGCTGGTCTTGAACTCCTGGGCTCAAGTAATCCTCCTGCCTCAGTCTCCCAAAGTGCTGGGATTATAGGCGTGAGTCACTGTGCCTGGCCAGTGTTTCCTTTTTATGCAGGCAACAGTGGGATGGAAAGCATTAGTGAACGTTGCTTACAATGATAGCATGACATTTAACCTGTGTGTATAACTTGTTATCCAACAGTCTACAAAAAGTTAAAAAGTGGGAAGAATGTTTTTTGTTGCTCTCTGCTACTATAAATTTAAAAAGTGAAAAGCAATGCCTGTAGTTGAAGGGTCGAGTCAGGCAGTCAAGCCATTTTGTCTGTCTTGCCTGCTGTGATGATGGATGCAGCCTTCAGTGTTTCTAGGGTGAAAGTCACTTAGGGATCATGTTTGGGATTTTAGCCATACCTGCCTGTCATTACTGTGCTTTGCTTAATATGTGTGTTTTTTGTTTGTTTGTTTTTTGAGTTGGAGTCTCACTCTTGCCACCCAGGCTGGAGGGCAGTGGCACGCTCACGGCCACCACAGCCTCGACCTGCTGGGCTCCTGCAATCCTTCTGCCTCA
>CAUYQG010070792.1:0-10010 GCA_963574415.1 Tarsius wallacei | reverse complement strand
GCCTGGGCAACTTGGCGAGACCTCATCTCTACAGTAAATCAAAAAAATTAGCCGGGCGTGGTAGCGCGCGCCTGTAGTTCCAGCTACTTGGAAGGCTGAGGCGGAAGAATCGCCGGAGCCCAGCAGGTCGAGGCTGCGGTGGCCGGGAGCGGCCACTGCGCTCCAGTCTGGGCGACTGAGTGAGACTCCAACTAAAAAACAAAACAAAACAAAAAAAATTTTGCAACCGTCAGAGTGGTTTCGTTTCTTGTGGCAAAGGCCTCTACCCATTCAGAAAAAGTATTTACAAACACCAGTAGATAGTTGTACCCTGCCTAAGGGGGTTTATTTCAGTAAAGTCTACTTCCTATTTTTCTTCAGGGTTTAATTCTTGAACCCTGATTCCTGGTGGAGGCTTTGGTCCTCCTTTTGGGTTAACATGAGCATAAGCAAGGCACATTTCGGTCACTGAGGCGGTTAGGTCTTTTAAATTATTAATATGATAAAAGCGATTTAACAGTTCAGCCATTTTGGTACCTCCCAGATGGGTGGTGGAGTGAAGCTGCTTTACCAAAGTGTGTGCAAGAGCTGCAGGCAAAATAATTTTAGAGTTTTTTATTTACCAGTCGTCAGACCTTTTGTGATTTTCTGCCAGGTCCGCGTGTTTTTTTTCATTTGTTTGTTTTTTCCTGCATATAGGTGGGCTGCTTTGGGAGAGAAGGAACTGGAAAAGTTTTAGTTAGCAAGATAGTCAGGTGTTCAACTGGGAGCTCTGCTGCCTCTTGAGCCACCTGGTCCACCAGACGGTTCCCAGTTGCTTCTGGAGTGTCAGACTTCTGGTGTCCCCTGCAATGAGTGACGGCAAGCCATATAGTCTTCAGGAGGGCTAAGATTTTTTTTCCTTGTTCCTCATAGTCTCACCTGCTGCAGTATGAAGTCCTTGTTCCTTGTAGATTATGGCATACACATGGAGTGTAGCAAAAGCATACCAGTTGTCGGTGTAGATGTTTACTCGCTTTCCTGTTTCCCAGTGCAGGACCTGAGTTAAAGCAATTAACTCAGCTTTTTGAGCCGAGGTACCTTGAGGCAACACTTGTGACCAGATTGCATCATGAGCCGTGGTTACGGCTGCACCAGCCTTGTGGACTCCCTTTATTACCAGGCTGCTACCATCCGTGAATAGGTCAGCATCAGCCTGGCTTAAGGGAGTGTCCTGGAGATTGGACCAGCTGGCCTGAGAAATGTCCAACATGTTTTCACAGGTATTTCTGGTGTTTCCGGATTATTATCTGGCAGCAGGGTGGCCGGACTGAGGCATTGAGTAGGAGAGAAAGTTAGTCTTGGCTGGTCATGCAGAAGACTTTGATATTGTGTGATATGAGTATTTGCCATCCAACAGCCAGAGGCTCCTCGGAGCAAAGTTTCAACAGCATAGGGATCAGTCAAAGCCAGGTTTTGGCCAAAAGTTAATTTATCCACTTTTTTTAACTAGCATGGCTGTGGCCACAATGGCCTGGAGACAGGAGGGCCAGTCAGAGCTATTGGGTCCAGTCTTTTTGACAAGTAAGTCAGCGGTTTCCTTCATGGTCCTAAGGTAACATCTGGGATGGCTAGGGCCGGTGCCTGGGTCAGAGCTGTTTTTAACTGCTGGAATGCCTGTTTCTCAGTAGCAGTCCAGTTTAGGGGCTGATCTTCTGCCATGGCTGTGTACAAGGGCTTGGCAATTTCAGCAAATTCTGGGATTTACAGTCGGCAATTCCTGCTGCCCCCAGGAATTCCCATACCTGTTTTTTTTGTGGTTGGCGTGGGAATTTGAAGAACGGCTTTTTTCTGGGCCGAGGTTAGGGCTTGTTTACCTTTTTTTTTAAGCCGGTATTCCAGATAGTGTTATGACAGAAGTGTGAGAAGGAGACATGCCAGCACGCCAAGTCCGATTTATGAGCCCGTTATTAACACACGGGTCAAGAGCTTTCTTGGCATGAGCCTCCTCCTGACCCGCGCGTTAATAAGAGGCTTATAATTCAGACTTGGTGTGCCGGCGTGTCTCCTTCTTGTACTTCGCTCATAACATTTGGAGGTCCCAGTGAGATTCTGCCAGCACCAGCGACTGCCTCACTCCTGTCCCCCGCAGTCGAGTGAGGAGCTTGTAGGGGAGGTGCCTCCTAAGTCACCTCAGGTCCTGAAACCTCTCATCTGGCTCGGAGGGAGTTGGAACGACTGCTGGCAGCCTATAGCCTCAAAAGAACCTGAGTCCATCTACAATCTCCTGGCAGGTAAGAATTTACTTTCATTTTCTGCCTGTTTTGCTTGTGGCCACAATTCTGTTTAAGGACTCTCGGCCTGACCAGGCCGCCCTTTGGACACTATTCATTTGGCCAAGATGTTGGCTGAATAGAGTCAGTTTTCTGGTTTTCTGCCCTGAGGCTATGCCAGGGATCCATAATTTTCTGCCCTGAGGCTGTGCCAGGGATTTGTAACTTTTCTCATTTGGTCCGGACATGTCTTATTTGTCATTGTGTTTTGTTTGTCTGTTTGTCATTTAGTATGGGGTCACAGGCTTCTTGACCCTCCAGTCCCCTGGACTGTATAATAAAAAATTTTCTCTTTTAAACAACAACAACAAAAAAAGAAACAAGCTTCAGGAACCACATTTACCTTACCCCCTTTTGGATTGCCTACAGGCCAGGTAAATTAATTTCACTGACAGGGGTTTGTAATCAGCTATAAAGCTTTTCACTGCCAAGTTGCTTACGGACTTCAAAATCTCCTTCTAGGCAAGGATTATTAATCCAACATAGGATAAATAACAAAATAACCTGGGTTTATCAATTGTTGTAAAAGTATAACTTGCCAGTGTTTACCTGTTTTAAGTTCTCAATTTGGTCTGCAACCTAATTACATGTCTTTAATGTTTTCAGCAATTTTTCTTCAGA
The DNA here is from genome assembly GCA_963574415.1 of Tarsius wallacei. Taxonomy (NCBI): domain Eukaryota; kingdom Metazoa; phylum Chordata; class Mammalia; order Primates; family Tarsiidae; genus Tarsius; species Tarsius wallacei. Next base: position 7,098 of record CAUYQG010070792.1, on the reverse strand, counting down.
CTTTGTCAAGGTGGCTGTGTTTCCTTGTGAAAGTACAGCTGAAAATGGTTTGCAGGAAAATGTTTCAACTTACGTTAATACATTAAAGGTTTTGGCTAGTCATGCATGTGGTTTGCAGGACTACTTTCACTTTCCAGTATTGTTTCTGGGACAGTAGCCTTTTCATCATTGCTTGCTTAATAATTTTCTGTTCTCACTTGATATTTTATTAAATCCAAATAATATTCAGTTAAAGTCCCACTGTTTCCTATTTGTGCCCTTGGAAATAAATTTTTAAAAATCTCTACAGCCCACTTCAGCAAGAAGTAGTTATGGAAGACTGCTCTTTGCCCTGTTTCCCAGGATCATCAGAATATTTCCAAGAGCAGGAAGAGGAAAATTAAACAACAAACCGAGCACCAAAAGTCATTTTTTATCTTGTTCTTAAACCCTTACACAATGGTGAAAAAATAAAGGCTGTGTCCTGGAAAATACATGCTCTAAGTAAAATTAACCTTGCTGACTTTGTCTTTTCTCTGCCTTTGGCTACCTGTTTCTGCTCTCGGACTGATACGGCCCCCCTTTCTCCCCTACGGGAAGTTCCACAGGGGGCAGATCAAGACGAGTGACCCTTCCTAATATATATTCTTTTCTCAATCTCTGATTTAAATAATTAAAAACTCAGAGCCTGCTGTTCTCAGAAAAACCACAGGTTTTAATTTCTTTCTTTCTTTTTTTTTTTTTTTGAGTTGGAGTCTCATTCTGTCGCCCAGACTGGAGTGCAGTGGCACGCTCCTGGCCACCGCAGCCTCAACCTGCTGGGCTCCGGGGATCCTCCCGCCTCAGCCTTCCAAGTAGCTGGAACTACAGGCGCGCGCTACCACGCCCAGCTAGTTTTTGATTTATTGTAGAGATGAAGTCTCGCCAATTTGCCCAGGCGGGTCTCGAACCTGCGGGCTCAGGCAATCCACTCACCTCAGCCTCCCAAGGCACGGGATTACAGGCTGAGCCACTGAGCCTGGCTTTTTAATTTCTTTAATGAAATTAATTATGCGCACATATCACCCACTTGGGAACATTGTCAGCAGCTCCTTATAACTTTGCTTACTTCTGAGACGCGAGAGCACATTAGAGCTGAGGCTAGGGAGTCTGTTCTAGCCTCAGCTGCAGGTACTCAGGAAATGTTGAATAAGGTTTTTCCCTCCTCTCGTCCAGACTGGGACCCTAATACTTCAGCCGGGTCCAGGGCATTAAACACCTATCACTGGGCTCTATTAGCAGGTTTGAAGGGGGCAGCCAAGAAACCTATCAATCTTTCTAAAACCACCAAGGTTCTCCAGGGACCCAAGGAGGCTTCAGGGGTGTTAACCTACACCCCTTTTGATCCTTTGGCTCTCGAGAATGCTTGAGCTATTAACTTGGCACTTGTGGCTCAGGCAGCTTCAGACATCCAGAAAAAAAGCTGCAGAAACTGGAGGGTTTTGCAGGAATAAATATTTCTCAGTTGCTTGAAGTAACCTCTGGGTGGCCTTCTTGTCTCAGCGGAGAAGGCACAGCTCTGCGCAACCGAGGTCTCTTACCTGGGATACTGGCTAACAGGTAAGCAAGCCCTGACCTCGGTGTGGAAAGAAATCATTCTTCAAATTCCCACGCCAACCACAAAGAAACAGGTATGGAAATTCCTAGGGGCAGCAGGGTATTGCCGGTTATGCATCCCTGGTTGTGCTGAAATTGCCAAACCTCTACACACTGCCACGGCAGGGGACCAGCCCCTGCAATGGACTGCTACTGAGGAACAGGTGTACCAGCAGTTGAAGACACTCTCATTCAAGCACTGGCTTTAACCCTCCCAGATGTTGCCAAGCCTTTTCACTTATCCACTGATGAACAACGAAAAATTACAAAAGGGGTCCTTATTCAGACCTTAGAACCCTGGAAGAGACCAGTGACTTACTTGTCAAAAAAGACTGGACCCAGTAGCCTCTGGCTGGCCCTCTTGTCTCCAGGCCATTGCAGCTATGGCCGTGCAGAAAAATTAACTTTTGGCCAAAACCTGGCTTTAACTGTTTCCCATACTGATGAAACTTTGCTCCAAGGAGCCTCTGGCCACTGAATGTCAAACGCTCATATCACTCAATATCAGAGTCTCTTGCTGACCAACCAAGACTGACTTTCTCTCCTACTCAGTGCCTCAATCCGGCCACTCTGCTGCCTGATAACAATCCGGAGATGCCAATTCATAACTGTAAAGACATGGTGGACATCTCTCAGGCCAGCCGGCCCAATCTTCGGTACACTCCCTTAAGCCAGGCTGATGCTAACCTGTTCGCGGATGGTGGCAGCCTGGTAATAAAGGGAGTCCACAAGGCTGGCACAGCAGTAACCACGGCTCACAATGTAATCTGGTCACAGGCGTTGCCTCAAGGTACCTCGGCTCAGAAAGCTAAACTAATTGCTTTGACTCAGGTTCGGTGCTGAGGAATAGGAAAACAAGAAAACATCTTTACCAACAGCCAGTATGCTTTTGCCACACTTCATGTGCATGCCATAATCTACTAGAAACAAGGACTTCTTACCACTGCAGGTAAACTATAAAGAACAAGGAAAAAATCTTGCCCTCCTGAAAACTATATGGCTCCCTAAAAGTTAGCTGTCACTCATTGCAGGGGACACCAGAAATCTGACACTCCAGAAGCAACTGGGAACCATTTGGTGGACCAGGCGGCTCGAGAAGCAGTGGAGCGCCCAGTTGAACCCCTATCTTGCTAACTAAAACTTTTCCAGTTACTTCTCTCCCAAAACAGCCCACCTATACCCAGGAAAAAAAGGAATAGGCGGGCCTAGCGGGAGCTTACACAAACTCCACTGAATGGTGAATTAAAAACTCTAAAATTATTCTGCCTGAAGCCTTGGAACATGCCTTGGTAAAACAACTACATTCTATCACCCGTTTGGGAGGTACTAAAATGACTAAGCTGTTAAACCGTTTTTATCATATTAATGACTTAAAAAGCATAGCCGCAGCGGAAGTTGCTATGTGCCTGGCCTGTGCCCAAGTCAATGCAAAACAAGGACTCAGACCTCCAGACGGCATCAGGGCTCAAGGAGAAAATAGGAAGTAAACTTCACTGAAATAAAAAACCCCCCATGCGGGGTATAACTATCTACTGGTGTTTATAAATACTTGTTCTGAATGGGTAAAAGCCTTTGCTACAAAAACTGAAACCGCACTTATGGTTACCAGGTTCTTTTTTTTTTTTTTTTTTGAGTTGGAGTCTCACTCCGTCGCCCAGACCGGAGTGCAGTGGCCGCTCCCGGCCACCGCAGCCTCGACCTGCTGGGCTTCGGCGATCCTTCTGCCTCAGCCTTCCAAGTAGCTGGAACTACAGGCGTGTGCTACCACGCCTGGCTAATTTTTTGATTTACTGTAGAGATGAGGTCTCGCCAAGTTGCCCAGGTGGGTCTCGAACCCGCGGACTCAAGCAATCCACTCACCTCAGCCTCCCAAGGCGCGGGATTACAGGCTGAGCCACCGAGCCCGGCTACCAGGTTCTTATTAAATAAAATTATTCCTAGGTTTGGGCTCCCTCTCTCTATTGGCTCTGATAATGCTCCTGTCTTTACCCCATCCAAGTACAACTGGTCAGTAAAGCACTAAACAGTAATTGGAAACTGCATTATGCTTACCAACCACAAAGCTCTGAACAGGTGGAACACATGAACCAGACATTAAAAACTACTTTAGACAAATTAATAATAAAGACTGGTGAAAAATGGGTAAGCCTTTTGCCTCTGGCCCTTCTTCAGGCCCAACGCACCCCATATAAGACTGGGTTTACCCCATACGAAATTATATTTCAAAGACCCCCTCCTCTGTGACCCCGGTTACAGGATCCCATTCTAAAGGAAATAACTAATCAATCTTTGTTAAAGTATCTCCAGTCACTTCAACAGGTCCAGGATATTGTTCACACTAACGTCCAGGCCACCCTGCCAACTCTATCCTCCACACTGTGTCATCCATTCCAGCCCAGGAACTTGGTCTATGTCAAAAAGTTCCAGAAGAAAAAACTGACCTGCGCCTGGAAAAAACCCTGCAAAGTCATCTTCACTACCCCAACAACATTCAAGGTTAGAGGAGTGCTGACTTAAATTCATCACTCACGAGTCAAGAAAGCCAAAAAGAACAACATTGCTCCACCCTGCTTGGACATTTAAACTAAAAATCCTCTCACCTGCTGTCCTGCTTCAACCACACCACAGGCTGACCAGCCAATGCTCAGCTAAACCGCAAAACTCCAACTGCTTAAAATAGGCTAATTTACTGGTTACTGTTATTAATTTTTTAAATGCATTGTACTCATTCCTTAACCCTTACCTTTGTCATTAACCAATGAGTCAACGAATTGACTCATGTACAACTAAAAGGAGGGAATAAAATAGCTAATGAAATATGTAAAATAATTGCAATAACTTGCTTGACATAAGTAACTCCATTTTGTTGAAATCCTCCATCTTAGCTCTCTTCCTGACCTAGAAATAACCCCCCCCATTGTATATGTGTAATTGCTGTAACGTTCCCATGACCACAGACCCACAGCTGCATTCCCCTGAGCTGATCATGCTGACCATTCTTGCTGGCCATTGAAAACTCCCTAGCCACAAGTTTAGTGTAATTGTATGCCTTGTTAACTGAAATCCAAGAAATTGTTCCTTCTATTTTTAGTTCCTTGTCCCCTCACCCCCTGCTATCTATCCCACTTGCAGTTTCTGCCTTTAAAAGCTTGTTGCAAACTTCACTTAAGCATCAAGAGCTTTCTTGGCATGAGCCTACTCTTGACCCACACGTTAATAAAGGGCTCATATTTCGGACTTGGCATGCTGGCATGTCTCCTTCTCACACCTCGGTCGTAACAATAGGAAACTGGTTGAGCAGAGCTGTGCTTTTTTTGTTGTTGTTGTTGACACACGGTAGTCCAAGTCTTGGAGGAGCTATAACAGAATCTTAGTACTTTTTAAACAAGTGTCCAAGTCTGCAGTCACAAGCAAGAGATTATTTACATACTGGAGTAAAGTACATTCAGGGTGTAAGGCATGGAACCCTGACAAATCCTGTTGCAAAGCTTCCCTGAAAAGGGTTGGGGAGTTCTTGAAACCTTGTGATAACTGGGTCCAGTTAGCTGGCTGGTGTCCCCCGAGTTAGGATTTGTTCATTGAAAAGCAAAGATAGGTTGGCACGATCAGAAGGGTACCAGCAGAGGGCAGGACCAGAACTGACTTTGGGTTTTCTGTCTTTGGGCAGCGAGGGCAATTTTTAAAAATTTTTATTTAGTGACCCAGCTTTTTTCAATATGCACATTGATTCTTGGCTAGCTGGATGTGTCCAGTTTTCTTTTGTCCCTTTTTAGTTTCTTCCTTTGTTTTATATGCTGGCTTTGAGCCAGGTTGGGAGGCCTGGATGGCAGCAACTAATATTTTTGTTTGCCGTTTTGTTGATCTGCCAATTTTCTTGTCTTCCTGATTTTATTTCTTAGCATTTCGGTTATTAAAAACCTTCTTAGCTACCTTAAGCAGCTGAGAAATGTTTATTTTTGTGAAACTTTCAAGCCTCTGTAACTTTTTCCAGATGTTAGGAGCCACCTGAGCCATAAAAGCTAAATTGATATTCTGAACATTCTTGGGTGCCAAGGGGTCAAACAGGGTATAGGTAAATGCCCTCAGTGATTCCTTGGGACCCTGAATAATCTCTGTAGTTTTGGAAAGATTAATAGGTTTTTGGGCTGCTCCGTTCAAATCAGCTAATAGAGTCCAGTGATAAGTTTTTAATGCTGAAGTGTTAGGGCCCCGGTCTGGATGAAAGGAGGGAAAACATTATTTAATATTTCTTGACTTTTTCCTGAGTACCTGCAGCTGAGGCCAGAACAGATTTTTTAGCCTCAGCTCTAATGTACTCTTGCTTCTCAAAAGTAAACAGTTATAAGGAGCTACTGACAATTGTCCCAAGTGGGGCGATGTGTGTGCATAACTCATTTTATTAGAGACCAGAAACAGTTTGCTCAGTTGGATTTGTCCCCTGTGGAGGAGGAACTTCCTGGAGGGGAAGGAGAGGGACCAGATCAGCCCAAGAGTGGAGTTGAGTTGCCAAAGGTGGAGACGACAGAGGGGAGGTGGTGATACTGGTCATGCATGCAAGGTTTAAGAACAAGATTAAAAAATGGCTTCTGGCTCTTGGTCTGTAGTGAGAGCACAGGCAAAAATTATTAAGCAAATGATGAAAAAGATTATTATTTTAGAAACAATGTTGGAAAAGTGAAAGTAGTCCTGCAAACTACATGCATGACCAGCCAAAGTCTCCAATTTATCAACATAAGTTGAAACATTTTCCTGTAAACCATTTATAGCTGTACTTTATCAAGGAAACACAGCCACCTTGACAAAGTCTGAAGAAAAACTGAAAATATTAAAGACATGTAATTAGACTGTAGCCCAAATTGAAAACTTAAAACAGGTAAACACTGGCAAGTTATACTTTTACAACAATTGATAAACCCAGGTTATTTTGCTATTTAGCCTGTGTTGGATTAATAATCCTTGTGCCTAGAAGGAGATTTTGAAGTTCACAAGCAACTTGGTAGTGAAAAGCATTATAGCTGATTACAAAGCACTGTCAGTAAAATTAATTTACCTGACCTGCAGGCAACTCAGAAGGGGGTGAGGTAAGTGTGGTTCCTGAAGCCTGTTTCTTTTTTTTTTCTTTGTTTAAAGGAGAAAATTCTTTATTATATAGTCCAGGGGACTGGAGGGTCGAGAAGCCTGTGACCCCATACTAAATGACAAACAGACAAACAAAACACAATGACAAATAAGACGTGTCTGGACCAAGTGAGAAAAGTTACAGATCCCTGGCACAGCCTCAGGGCAGAAAATTATGGATCCCTGGCATAGCCTCAGGGCAGAAAACCAGAGGACTCTATTCAGCCAACATCTTGGCCAAATGAATACTGTCCAAAGGGTGGCCTTGTCAGGCCAAGAGTCCCTTAAACAAAATTGTGGCCACAAGCAAAACAGGCAGAAAATGAAAGTAAATTCTTACCTGCCAGGAGACTGTAGATGGACTCA
>CAUYQG010070791.1:0-22141 GCA_963574415.1 Tarsius wallacei | reverse complement strand
AATCTTTTTAATGTAGACCTTAAGAGTTATAAATTTTCATCTGAGCACAGCTTTGGTTATGTCCCAGAGGTTTTGATATCTTGTATCATTGTTAGCATTCATTTTAATACATTTTTAAATTTCCATCTTGATTTCATTGTTGACCTAAAGATTTTCAGAAGATTGCTTAATTTCCATGTTTTGTTGGTTTTGAGAGTTCTTCTTGGAGTTAATTTCTAGTTTTATTCCACTGTGGTCTGAGAAAATGCTTGATACAATTTTTTAATATTTTATTGAGACTTGATTTGTGGTCTATCATATGGTAAACTGGAAAATGTTCCATGTGCTGATGAGAAACATGTGTATTCTGTAGTTTGGGGTAGAATGTTCTATAGATGTCTGTTAGGTCCATTTGCTCCAGGATTTAGTATAACACCAATGTTTCTTTGTTGACTTTCTTCCTTGATGATCTATTGCTGTCAATTGACTGTTGAAATCTCCCACTATTATTGTATTGCTGTCTCTCTCTTTTATTATGTCTAGTAGAATTAATTTTGTAAAGTTAGGAGCTCTGGTGTTTGGTGCATATGTATTTAAAATTGTCATATATTCTTTTTGAATAGGTCATTTTATCATTATATGATAACTTCCTTTGTCTTTTTTCATTGTTGTCAAAATCTGTTTTATCTGATATGAGAATGGCTACTCCTGTTCCTTTTTGGTTTCCATTTGTGTGAAATTTTTTCCCCACCCCTTTACATTGAGTCTATAAGAGTATTTGAGTGTTAAGTGGATCTCTTGAAGGCAGCAGATATTTGAATTGTGTATTTTTTAATCCATTCTGCCAATCTATATCTTTTAAGTGGGGTATTGAGACCATTTATGTTCAGGGCTAATAATTATATGAAGGTACTATTCCATTTATTATGTTGCTTTTAATTTTCTTCTATTGTGTTTGTGTTCTACAAGCCCCATGAGCCTTATGATTTCCAGTGATTTTCTACTGGTGTATTTTGACCTCTTGTTTCAATATTTAGAAACAATTTGAGTATTTCTTGTAGAACCAGTTTCATGGTGACAAATTCCTTCAGTCAAGAAAGACTATTTCTCTTTCATTTATGAAATTTATCTTTTTGGGATACAAAATCCTTGGCTGACAGTTTTTCCGTTAGAGAAGATTGAAGATAGGGCTCTAATCCCTTCTAGCTTATAGAGTTTCTGCTGAGAAGCCTGCTGTTAGTCTGATAGGTTTACCTTTGTAAATTATTTGATGCTTTCGTCTCACTGCTCTTAGCTTTCTTTCATGTTTACTTTGTATAACCTGATGACTAAATGTCTTGAAGATGACATTTTTTTTTGCAATGAATTTTCCAGGGGTTCTTTGGACTTCTTGTATCTAGATGTTTAAATCTTTGGCAAGTCTGGGAAGTTTTCCCTAAAATAGATTTTCCAAACTGGTTGCTTTCTCTTCTTCCAAAGGAATGCCTGTAAGTCTTGTGTTTGGATATTTTATATAATCCCACATTTCTTGGAGACTTTGCTCTATTATCTTGATTTTCTTTATTATTGTTAGATTGGGTTAGCTCAAAAGTCTTGTCTTCAAGTTCCAAGATCCTTTCTTCTACTTGTTCTAGGCTACTATTAAAATTCTCCACTGTAAGAAAAGGGAATGCTTCAACACTGTTGGTGAGAGTGTAAACTAGTACAACCTCCGTGGAAAATAATGTGATGATTCCGAAAAGATCTAAAAAATCAGCCTTCCATATGACCCAGCAATCTCCCTTCTGGGAATAAACCTAGAGGAACTCAAATCATTCTACAAAAAAGATACCTGTACATGCATGTTTATTGCAGCATTATTCACAATAGCAAAAACATGGAACCAACCATGTTGCCCACTGAAAGTAGAGTGGATTAAAAAAGATGCGGTACATATATACAATGGAGTATTATGCATACAGCCATAAAGAAAGACAAAATTAAGGACTTTGCAGTATCTTGGATGGATTTAGAGTCTATAATACTGAGTGATCTATCATAGAAACAAAAAACAGAGTGCCACATGTTCTCACTCATAAGCAGATCCTGAACATTAATCATAATACTGTAAGATAGGGAATGGCAGTAGCAGTACACTGCCACGGGAAGGAGAGGGGGTGCACATAACATCAATAAGAGTACCTGATCTCAAACCAGGGGAAGTCAGGACTTTACCAGTATGATGACCACTTATCTACTTAATCTTGAATTGTACCCCACATGTTTAAAATAAAGTTAAAAAATAAAAAATATTCTCCACTGTATTTTGTACTTTCCTAAATGAGTTGTTCATTTTATCTCTGGAATTTCAAAGATTTCATTTGGATTAGGATCCATTGCTGCAGAGTTAGTGTGTTTTTTAAAAATTATTGAATGACTCTGTTTTTTCATATAGTCAGAATTACTTTTCTGGTTCCTTCTTGAGTAGACTTTTTTTTTTTTTTGAGTTGGAGTCTCACTCTGTCACCCAGGCAGTCTGTCGACCAGCTAGGCTCCAGCGGTTATTCCACCTCAGCCTTCCAAGTAGCTGGAACTACAGGTGTGAGCTACCATACCCAGCTAATTTTTTATTTATTGTAGAGACGAGGTCTTGCCAAGTTGTCCAGGCTGGTCTCAAACCTGTGACTTCAGGCAACCCACTCACCTCAGCCTCCCAAAGTGCTGGGATTATAGGCTGAGCCACTGAGCCCGGCCTTGAGTAAACTATTACTTCTTATTTGAGGTTGGCAGGGAGCTGACATAAGCACTATAGGGTTCCTTGGTTATATATATAGTCTTGGTATGGTGAGTTTCTCACTTGCCAGCTCTGGCAGTGCTGTGCTGGGCACCTGTACAGGCTCAAGGCATCCTGAATGGCTGGGGTGGCTTGGATGGTGTTAGCTAGGGTCTGGGATCAGACTTTCCCTCAAGCTTAGGTATTATATCAGATGTAAAGTGTTGTGCCAGTTGACCTCGGGCAGGATTTGGCACTTGTGGGAGAGAGCCTGTTTTGATGATGGCTGTGGACTTCTGCTTGGCTTGTGTTGCTCCAAGAAGGTACCCAGCACATCCAGCTGATGGGCAGGGCTGTAGGAACTTCCCAAGTTCCTTGTATGTTTTGAGCATTCAAGAGGGGTGCAGGGAGAAAGGTGCTCAAGCTTCCCACCTGTATGCTCAATTGGCTACCCCAGTGGGGTTTGAGAAGACTACAGTTGCTGGGCTAACACTGCTATGTTGTGCAAAGATTACAGGAAAGAGTTTACACGGGAAGTGAAAGGTCACTAGGGGAACTAGTCCCATTCAATTTTCCCACCTTAGCCTCAGGCAGTCTTCATTCAGAATGTCAGTGTCTAGGTCTTCTGACAGAGTCCACCCCAGCCAGGAATTTTCTATTGCAGTTGAGCAGAATTTTCCCTGTGGCAAATAGAAGTGGCAGGCCTTCTTATTCCCTCCTAGCCTGGCTAGAAAATTGCTGTCAGCAAGGGTTGAGTTCCCAGGAAAAATTAGCTAGAGTCACTCAGGGTTTTCTTATCCTGGACTATTCCACATGGGTTTTGGCAGAACACGGCTTCAAGGCATTTTCTTGTGAGGGACTGGAGTTCTGCAAGGCACAGGCGGCATTCAAAGTCCATGGCAGGATCACAGAACTCCTGATTTCTCCTCAATCACCTCCCCCACTGTGTCCAGAAGCTGCTTACGGTTTGTGCAGTGATTCAGGTGAATCTGGCTAGCTCCAATCCAGAATGATTGATTTTTCTCTTCTTTGCACTCTGGATCTTATTGCTTCTTTGATGAGTTGTGGGGGTGGTCATATTCTTTTACAAGTGCTCTTGTTTCATTGATATTTGTATCTATCTTTTTGTTAAAACCCTGTTTTGATTTCTATAGATGTGTAGTAAATCTTAAAATGGGTAATGTAAGTTCTTGAAATTTTTTTTCCACAATTGTTTTGGCTACTCTAGTCTCCATTTATTTAAGTCTTTAATTTATTTGTAGTTTTCTGCATAGAGATCCCACATATATATTGTTATATTTTTGCTTAGGTAGTTTTTTTTTTTTTCATGTTCTAAGTGTTCATTGCTGGTATAATAAAAGCAATTGACCTTGTTCACTGTGACTTTGTGAAACTCGCTTATTAATTCCAGGATTGAGTTTGTAGATTCTTTGGGGTTTTTAAATAGACAATCATGTTATCCATAATACCATGTTATCCACAAACAAAAGATTTTTGTTTTGTTTTTTTCAGTTTGTATGTCTCCTATTTCTTGTTCTCATAGTATTGTACTACCAAGGACTTCTAATATGACATTGAAAAGGCAAAAGAGAACACCGTTTGTTTCTGATCTTATGAGGAAAGCTTTTTAGTTTCCTAGCGTTAAGTGTGATGTTAGCTATAGGTTCTTTACATATACCATTCACTAAGTTAAAGATGTTCTCTAATATTATTAGCTTTTTGAGAGTTTTTATTAAGAATTGGTATCACAGTTTTTATCTATTTATATGATTATATGATTTTTTCTTATTTATTCTGTTAATATGATGAATTACTTTGAAATATAAATATTAAACCAGGCTTGCATTTCTGGGATGAATCTTACTTTGTTGTGGTATCATTTTTATATTGCTGAATTTGATAATATTTTATTTCAAAATTTTATTTTTGTTCAAGGGAGATATTGGTCAATAGTTTTCTTGTAATGTCCTTGTCCGGTTTTCGTATTACAACAATGATGGCCTCATTCAATTATTTGGAAATTATTCCCACTTCTATTTTCTAGAAGAGATTGTTCAAAATTTGCATTATTTCCTCCTCAAATATTTGGTAGAATTCATCATTGAAATCATCTTGGCTTACTGGGGGTTTTTTGGGAAGGATTTTACTAATTCAATTTATTTAATAGATATATGACTATACAGGTTGTCTATTTATTCTTGAATTAACTTTGGTAGTTTCTTTCAAGGAATCAGTCCACTTTATTTAAGTTATTAAATTTATGAGCATAGAGTTGTTCATAGTGTTTCCTTACTATCCTTTTAAGTTCCATAGGATCAGTGGCTATGACTTTTCTTTTTTCATTGCTGATATTAGTAATTTGTGTCTTTTTTCTCTTGATTTTTCTGCATATAGGTTTATCAGTTTTATTGAACTTTTCAGTGAATAAACTCTTGATTCTTTTGATTTTCTTTAATGTTTGCTTTGAATTTTATTAATTATTCTAATTTTTACTATTTATTTTCTTTTACTGCTTTTAGATTTAATTTTTCTTTATCTAATTTCTTGAGGTGTAAACTTAGGTTACTAACTTTAGGTCTTCTTTCTTTTCTATCTCATGCATTTAGTACTTATTTTGCTGCATTCTATAATTTTTAATAATTGCATTTTTATTTTAACTTAGTTCAAATCATGATTTTAAGATTTCCCTTAAAGCTTTCTTTTCTGACTGGCTTTAATATTTTCTGTTTTATTTGGGGTTTTTTCAGCTGGCATATAATCTGCCTTGGTACTTTTTGTTTGCTTATTCTTTTGGGGGGTGTTTAATCTTGCTTGGTGTTTCCTGAGATTCTTGGATCTGTAGTTTTGTGTCTTTTCACTTGTTTTGGAATATTTTCAGCCATTATTTCTTCAACTATTTTTTATATCCTGTTCTCTCTTCATATTCTTTTGGCTTTTCAATTACCTGCATATTATACCATTGTCCCATAGTTCGTGAATGTTCTGTGTTTTTAAATTATTTTCTCTCTTTGCATTTTGGTTTGGGTAATCTAAATTTCTCTTCAAGTTTGATATATCTTTCCTCAGCTGTGTTGATGCTAGTAATCAGCCTATGAAAGACATTATTTTTGTGTGTTTTGATTTCTCGAATTTCTTCTTGATTCTTTCTTATAAATTTTAATCTCTTTTTTGACATTTTCTATCTTGTCTTACATCTTTTCTACCTTTTCCATTATAGCTTTTAACATATTAATCATAGTTATTTTACATTTCTTTTTGATAATTCCAATATCTATGTTACGTCTGAGTCTGATTCTAACAATTCCTTTATCTCTTCAGTCTGATTTTATGTTCTTTTGACATGTCTTAATTTTTTTTTGCTGAAAGTCAGATGGATTATAAACGGCAGTAGAAACCGAGGTAGGCCTTTAACATGAGAATTTATGTGAAAATGTTCAGTATTTGGGCTTATTTTATGTTTGTTGCATCAATGGACACCAGTTGCTTCACATTCTTTCAGTAATTTTTCTCCCCCTTCTCCTCTTAGCTTGGGCCTTCTCTGGGTGCTCCTCCTCAGATAGAATCTATCTCTCCCAGCTGAAATCCACTGTTATTGTTACTGGACTCCAGCATGGTGTTATGGTATAAGGGAGAAAGGACATTCTCCTTTCTTCTGATGAAGTCTCAGGTTTTATTTTTTATTTATCTGTATATTCATTCATTCATTCATGAATGAATGAGTCGGAGTCTCACTCTGTCACCCAGGCTGGAATGTAGTGGCATGCTCACAGCCGCTGCAGTCTCAACCTGCTGGGTTCAGATGATCCTTCCATTTCAGCCTTCCAAGTAGCTGGAACTACAGGCGTGCGCCACCATACCCAGCTAATTTTTTGCTTTTATTGTAAAGACGAGGTCTTGCCACGTTGCCCAGGCTGGTCTCAAACCCATGGGCTCAAGTAATCCTCTCACCTCTGCCTCTCAAAGTGCTGGGATTACAAGCGTGAGCCACCTCACCCTGCAGTCTCAGGTTTATAAAGTGCATCCCCTTCACAGCTCTTTCTGTCTTTCCTTCAGTAATAGTGCTTTTCCTGTTATCCTTAGCCCATTCCCCATTCTTCAGTGTTCTTAGCTCACATCCTTTAAGGTTCTCTCTCACACTGATTAAGGCTTTATTTTTCCTTTGATGAGATTGGGGCTGGGTGGTATTTCCTTCTCTCAGCTAGGGTTGAATTTCACCAGTGTCCTTGAATAATGTCTTTACCCCTGCAGATGAAGCCTTTTGTTTAGCAAGGGGAATGATCTGGAAGGATTTCCTAATCTCTGCTCTTCCCTTCCCCTAAAGAGTACCAGGATTCTTCCAGGTCCTTTCTGTAATAGATTTGAGGTTGGAAGGAAAAAAAATCTATAAAAGCATGATGATCCTGCCCTTGATATATCAGGCCCCCACGAGCTTTACCCTCTTCCATTAGCTCACACTGAGCCTCCAGAAGCACGTTAGAATTTCCAATGTAGTGTTTCTACTGGTTTATATGGCATCTTACTTCAGGTAAGCAAACACTCAGGTCTCATGTCTTTCTATAGAAGCCTATCTGTCCAGATTTTGGAATGTGGCTTCGGTTCTCTGATGGGTCCAAGAAAAGTCGTCACTTCTTAATTTGCCCAGTTGTTCTTATTGTAAGTGTGGGAGTGATCCCTTCCTTGTTCTTTTACATAGCTCAGCCAAAACCCAAAGTCCCTATTTGTAGTTTTATTTATATCTATTCCACATCTACTTCACAGAGAATCTTGATTCTTTAAGCTTAAGGTCTTTTATCACCGTTTACATCTCTACATTATCTTTTTGGTCATTGTGGGTTTTCCAAGTAGATCTTAGAATAGACATTCCAGGGATTTATGGGGAGAAACAACTGTGAAGGACAAATGGGGAGGTGAAAACCATGGATAAAAAGAGCCCCAAGACAGTGTGCAGGTAGGAAGAATCTCATGCCTGAGCACAATCCTGAGGAAGTCTTGCTTGAGCTGATGGGGAATACCTGAACAAAGTTTGCGTGTTAGAAGATTTGTGTAGGAAAGGAATAAGCTAGTACTAGCAACCCCTCCTCTGTTCAGTCATTGGTTGGACAGAATAAATGTGACCTCAATTGTGTGGATCTAAAGGCCAGTATAGGGGGCTCTTAGCTATCAAATATTTACATATATGTGTATATATACACATATATAAAAATATACACGCATGTATATGCATATGATTCTTTCCTCTTCTGTGAGTCCAGTTATACCTATTAGACCTTTGCCCTGTGCTCCCAATGTCTCTTACATTTTTTTCTGTACTGTTCATCCTATTTTTCTCCTAATTACTTCTGCTTATCCATCTTTTTAGCGCTGTGCTCAACCTATGGTTAAGTCATCTACCAAGTTCTTACTATCAATTTTTACATTTTTAATGGCTAAAATATAGGTTTAGTATATTTGTTGAGCCTAGCTGTCTGATAAATTCATCTTTTCATGTATTTCCTTAAACATAATTATAACTCTTTTAAAGAGCTTTTCTGAGGATTCCAACGATGAAGTCTTCTGAGTCTGTTCCTATTGTCTTTTTTCCCCCATTTGATATTGTTTCTGGACATATCTGATGATATTTTACAATTAAGATCTGAAATTGCATGTGGAACACGGTAGATACTCTGACGATGTTGCCCTCCACTAGGCAAAATGGATCAATTCACCCCAAACCAATTAGGAGCTCAGTTTTTGCCGTAGTGCTTGTAAAGCTATTTTGACCTTAAATTCACTCTTAATCATGGGTCACAGCTGATAACCTGGTGATTTTACTAGGATCCATCCTTCTTTGTTGGCTGTGAACTCTGAGTTTTGTCTTCTTGGTAATTTGGGATTATGCTTAATGTTAATCTATTTTTCGCCCCAGTAGCTTTTTGCTGCGTAGACCCTGGCACTGCTTACTTTAATAATAACAATGATTTGTGAGAAACAAGCTGAGTGTTGGTCACATTTCTGTTCCTAGCTTCTTCATGGGATCTTGGAATCCTAACTCCTGATTGCCTTGACAGTCCCAAACCTCTTTTTTTTTTTCTGGTCTCTTGCCCTATGACATTTCCATTCTGCTGGTTTCTCTGCCTCCTAGCATTTGTCCCTTGTCATTTTCTTTATGTGAGATTCTAATGCCCTTGCCCTTAAGTATGAATTAGCAAATGCACTGAGGGAAAAGCAGGTACAGAATGTGGGTATGTTTTTCTGTGTTTCCCTTTTTTCAAGAAAATAGTTTCCCAAATCCTGAATGCTGCTATCACTGTCTGCTGCCTTTAAACAAACCTTTCAGTCTTTTATAGGCTTTTCTATTTGTTTCTGATGGTTGTCTTGCTCCGCTTCTTGCCACTCCATCATGGTTGGAGGCAGAAGTCCTCAGGGAAGAATTTGATACAGAAAGTGGCTCTAGAAATGGAGCTGATTCAGGCAGCTTCAGAAATGGAGCGACCATGGGCGGGTTGTAAGCAGAGTAAAAAGCATAAACAAAATAAGGAGGAGGGATACAGTGGAAACTGAATCAGGAGCTGAATATTTCAGAATGGTTGGAGAAGATAGTATTTTATTTATGATACTTGTAAGAATGGGGAATAAAACTGGAGAAGTGGTTTGGTGGTCAACATAGAAGGACTTTGAATTTGGACTCCTCTCTGACACAACACAGAGCTACTTGAGGGATTTCACCAAGGCTGGAATATCTGAGAAACATTCTTTCAGACAGTTGATAGTAAAGTGCCCAATGGTTCTGGTGGGAGTGACCAGAGAAGTCTGGGAAAGTCAGGAGTTTAACTCAGGAGTATTGAGAGTCCTTAATGATATGCTTGTTTGTGGGGATTGAGGGAATATAGCAAGAGCAGATAGGAAGAGAGGAGTGGAGTGGGTTCTAGGGAATTCTACAAGTTTTTCCTGAGCTTAATATTGCGTCTTTCCTATTAAGCTTACCATTGATGAGTCATATGAATCTGGAGACATATGTGTCAATCTAATGAAACTGAGGCAAAATATAGTGTTTATCTGGGCCAAAGTCAAGGACTGCAGCCTGAGACACATTGGAAACTGGCCAGAGAACAAAGGAGAGCCTCCAGTTTTTAAGGAAAAAAGGACAAATCAGGAGAGGGGGTGCTTGCAAAGGTTGTGTTTTGGAAAATCTCATTGGTTTACAGAAATAACATTGATTAGTGATTGGTGGCCAGGTGCAGTGGCTCACACCTGTAATCCCAGCACTTTGGGAAGATCGCTTGGGACCAGCAGTTCGAGACCAGCCTGGGCAAACATTGCAAAATACTTACTCTAAAAAAATTTTTTAGAAAGTGATTGACTGTACATTGTCGATCTAGAGTATGAGTTATTGTGCCCAATGTATGGTATTGTTAGGTTAAATTATGCCTACTTTGTGTCAGTCAGTCTAGAACCCAATCATAGTGGCTTCAAGAGGCGATTACTTAGCTCGAGGGTGAGTAGGATGTGACTGCTGTCATATTTCAACGCTTCCCTGGGTTTGGTGATTTTAAAAAGCTCACATTCCTCAGATAAAGTTTCTTTTCTTTATTTGTAACTCCTTCTAAGAGGGAAAGAACTACCTGGGCTTGTGTCCCTAAGAATTTATAAAAGGCAGAGGCTCACTGAGAATGCCATTTCTCATTCATACCATTATAATGATCAGTCAGTGTTTGCTTTCCTTCAGGACAGAGGTTCAAGTCTGAAAGCAATTGCCTGGTGAACATGCCTCTTTCTCAGGGGAGCCAGTTCACCACCTGGCAGGTAGGAAATCTCACAAGGGAGCATTCACCTTGATTAATTCACCAGCATCCAGGGGCCTGCAGGTTCAGAAAGATGATTTCAACAGCCCCCAGGGGTGTCTGCTTTGCTCAGAGGGCATCCACATTACCTAATCGCATGGGAGTGGATAAAGTGAACCAAATGCTACTTTATTAAATTATGATGAGAGGCAATCCAGTCACACTGGTAGACTTACATGAGTGTGTCAATCCCATTCTCTCCCTGAAAGCAGATTTATCAAAAGCTGGAGAGAAACAAACAAATGACACACAAAACTTGGAAACTATGAATAAATCTATAGAAATAGAATTATCAATTTAGGAAAATAATCACATATGCACACAAATATTTACTTGCACACATGCTACCTAAAATGTGATTTGTGACTGAAACTGGAAACAATTACAATGCCCTGCAAAGGAGAATCAGTTGACTATATATGGTATAGCCAAATAACAGACAAACATGCAGTGATTTAAAATTATATTAGAAAAAATAATTAGTATGCAAAATGTAGGCAATATATTCATTTTATAAGCAGATTGAAAAATATGTGTCCTCACTAAATGTGTGTTTGCGCGCACAGAGCTAGACTGGAGAAAAATGTTCTACATTTTTAACAGTGTTTATTCCACAGCGATTGCCCTTGTATTTGCTTGAATTTTTCATTTACTCCACAACAAATATATATTTATGTTTATATAAAGTATATGTTCGTATATTTATACTTTAAAATATGTGTGCTTGCACATTACATATCAAAATATGACATATGGCTATAAAAGAAGCTTGAGACAGCAAGTATTCTAGCAAAAACCTTTTGGAGTCAGGCAACCTGGCTGAAATCAAGACGCTGCCAATTTCTAGATCTTGGATCTTAATAGATATATATATATTTTTAAGATAGTTTACCTTTCTTTGCATTCAGTTTATTCAAAACGGGGATAAATTAGTACTACCTTACATGATTCTTGCAGCTAAAATGTAAAGCTTGTAGCACATCAGCGTGCTCAAATAAGGAAACTATTTTTATTATTGTGAAAGAAGAAGATGACTCAGTTTTCTTCCAGGCAGGGGCCCCTGCAGATGTGATTGTGTGACTCAGAGCAAAGGACGCTGATTGGATGGTTCAAAGTTTTCCTGGCCTCAGGGCATGCGGTTGCTGGTGTCCTTGGGGTGAGGGCACCCAGGCCAGGGCAGCATTTGCTGGGCACGGCCAACATTGGACTCTGTGACCTTCCTTTTTCTGTGTTCTCCTGGACCGACCTGTCTTACTCTGCAGATTCTTTCTTTGTGTATGTTAATGACTTCAGTCAGGGCAAGGACAGTCCTTGGTCATCCTTTCTCCTTAGGATGAACAGGAAGGTTTCCACTCGGATCCATTTTTGTTTCTCTTTTCTCTTTATTCTTGGGGAAAATTCCCTGGTGGCCTCAAGTATTGCTTGACGACCACATTCAAAGCACCAAAACTCATAAACATGGCACCACCTATGAAGCCCCCTCCCCATGAAGCACACACTCTGCTTCATGTTCTAATGGAAGATAGAGAGAGTAAAACAGTCTCCGGAACTTCTCGCTTAGGCCTTGCTGACACTCCCTTGCAGTTGGGCATTTTTTAAAAAAAGCAGTGTTTAAATTCAAGCTCTGCCTAGTCCTCTTAGCTGTATGATCTGGGGTGAGTCACTTCCTCTCTCTGGGCCTCAGCCAGATTCAGATCTCCCCACCTGAAAGGGCCTTTATGCCTCATCTTGTCCAACCTCCTCATTTTTTCGGGTGAACAAGCAATCACTCCACCCCCAGCCCAACCACTCTGTGGCCTCATTGATCCGTCTTGGCTAACCCTCGCCCCCTCCTCCAGAACAGTGGAGGCTCCAAGTTACAGAAGAGAGGATCACAGGCAGGAAGGAGGCAGCCGATGACTCATAGAGGGGACTTGATAACAGGCTGCTTTGTGGAATTGTCTCTGAGTTGCTGTGTGCTGACAAAATTCATCAGGATGGAGTCTCATGCCCCAAGGAATTACATTTCTGATTATGGTTTTCTATTATCAGCCTTTATTTTGCTAATTACAGCTAGGACAGTCATGAGTTGGGTCCCTACTCTATGCTAAGCAAGTGCATGGTATACTAATGCTTTATATATAATTCTTATATCAGTGCTTCAAGGACATTAATGCTATTCCCATTTCAAGGATGAGGATATTACGTACTAGAGATTAGATTTACAGATGGCTAGACTTCACACAGCTAGTAGTGGGCCGTACAATGCAGTTGATTATTGTTGTTAAAATAAGAGTAAGACGGAAAGCTTATTAAATCTCACTTTTTCTTTTGCAAGTGAGGAAAATTAGGTTTAGAGATGGTGAGTAGCAGGTCCAAGCCCACACAACTGAACAGCAGTTCAAGTATCCAGACCTGTATTTTCCCTGCCTCTCCCTGAAGCCTTCATCATTGGCTCCAAGAGTTTTGCTTGATGTCTGTGTCCCGGGACTGCCTCTGCTGCATCCATTTTGGAAACTAGCCCCCTCTCCTGTGTTCAGTGGTGTCCATGGACCTAGACATATTCATCCACAGTTACAAGTCTTTTTGGAGAAAATTTGACTCCATGTTTTAATACAGGAGGGGAAGGAAAGATCAGGGAGAGTCCTAGGAGAGCCACCTACAGCCTGAGCTGGGGAGTGGAAAGAGAACGAAGTATTGCACAGATTCAAACGGTCTTGGTGAGAGAGAAGAGTTGAGAGGAAGGATGGTTTCCTGAGTACTTGCAAAGGAAGCTCCATGTTTTGGTTTGTTTGGCGTTTTTTTAAAGTCTGCCATTTTTGTTTTTATCATCTTGGCATTTTTGGTCACCTCATTGCCTGTCTTTGGGGATCTGTTTTCTTGATTCCTGAATAGAGTGCTTAAAACAACACTTGTGTGAGATTTGCCATAGTTTAGGTCAGATTATATTGCATGGATATTCAGAGTGAGTATATAGTAAATGCTAAATAAATGCTTGTTGAATAAATGAGCAGATGAAAGTTCTGACTTCTATACATCCAGATTGTGGACAAGATGTGTCAGAGAATCAGAAGGCAGCTCAATTAAGTAGAAAGACTATAGTCTCTGACATTAAGCAGACGTGACTTCTAATGCTGGCATTGGCTTGCACTAGTTGCTTATATATTTTGAGTCTCAGTTTTCTCTAAAAGAGGGTAGTAGTAGTTCTTCCCTGTATGGTTGTTGGGAGTATTAACATGTTTGGCACAGTGTCTGATACAGTAAGTACTGAGTAAATGTTAGTTCTTACAGATGTTGTTATGCTGTTATAATGTTTTAAAATTATGAAGATGATAACAATGATAAAGTCTGGCCAACAGTCCTGGGATGAGCTGGCTAAGTCCATCCGAGGGGCAAGGGTAGGGACCAGGGGCTGTAATGACCTCCAGTAGACCCTTTCCAGATGTTCAGTCTTTAATTTTCAGACACGTAATAAAATAAGCACAAAGTGGATGCTGGTGTTAGGCTGCCTTAGGTGAGCAGCTGAGTCATTCTGGTTTAGAGTGATGTGGAGGGTGGATTCCACTGGGCTATGAAATCTGTGAGTAGAAAAAGACGTGGGCTGGTTTTGTTGCTTTTTCTAAATTGTGCTGTTTGCACCGAGTTCTGTTTCAGTGAGTCCTAAGAGAGCCTCTGTCTAGAGACCTGAGTGAGACTTGGTGGAGGAACCTGGAGGTGGAGGCCTGGCAGACGTCTCTTCCTGGACCCACAGCGCCCTCTAGTGGCTCAGAGCCTGAGCATCCAGCCCAGACTTCCTCTATGCAGGTGTTCCTGTTCAAGGGATGTCGTGAGCTCTTTCTGCTATCCTCTGGGGCTGTGCTGCTTCCCTTTGGAAACTGGAGCCCTGGGAGGCAAAGAGGAGGTAGGGAAAGAGGAGGGGAGGAGAAGACAGAGAAGATAGAGGAGGAGGGGAGGAGGAGGAGGAGGAGGAGGAGGAGGAGGAGGAGGAAAACCCCTTCCCCCATCGTTTTCATGTGGACACTTATGTTGGATCTCAGGTGTGCTGCTAACTTGCTGGATGGTCTGCAGTTATTTACCTAAGCTCTTTAAGATAAAAGAGGACAGGAAAGATATTGCATGTGGAAGCACCTTGCAGCTTTTTCTGACACCCAGTAGATTCACATTAAAAAATAGTTACCTTGACTTTAATATTTTCCTTTCCCTGCTAGATGAAATTGCTAAAATTCAGGAAAAAAGTGAGGATTTTTGTACTTTTAATAGATGTTAATCAGGTACTAAAGAGTGATGGGTTCACTGCTCTCTAAAAACCCATGTCCTATCCCCAGGAGCTCATAAACTCAATTGAGAGGAGGAGCTATGTAAGAAAATAACTTTGTTTTTGAGATGGTTGCATGAAAGTTGATCTTCTCAATATTCTTCTAAACTAGCCAGGCTGTGTTCTCATGATTACCCTAGTCTTGCTTCACAGACAGAGGAGGAGTTAATGGTTCTAATACCCAGTCTGTAGGGCACAGCAGGGAATGGGGTGGTAACAAAAGTCACACAAGCAAAATACCTTAAGGGTTAATAGAATCTGTGGACATCGACTTTACCTCAAAAAGGACAGTTAGAAAATGAAATTAAATATGCCATAGCTTTTGACCCAGGGTTATACTTCCAAGAAAATATTCTAAATAATTTAGATGAAGGATTTAACAAAGAAATTAAAATATTATAAAGAAAATATTGTTAACAGAATGTTGTAAACACAAAAAGATGACAATAACCCAATAGTAAACAGAATGATATCAGCCAGATGAACTATTATGCAGCCATTTAAAATTAAAATAAGACACTAACAGGTGAAGATTGTATGAAATTATAATACAAATATATGAGCAGAATGCAGAGTTGCACATGTTTATACCAAAAAAGAGTATATGTACAATAAAAGGAACTAATATATTAAGATAATGTTATTTGGGATTTTAATGTCTGGTGCTAGCATTAAAAATGAAGAGAAACTTTATCTAAAGGTATATATATAAATTTTATGTAAAGATCTTAATCCTAATGCAAAACAAGTTATGTGAAAATGCAGTTTATTCTTAATTGTGTAAGAGTAAAAACAAAATTTGATATGGTTTCAAAATGGGAAAGATCTCTTCCAGGTTTGGTGATTTGTGTTCACATCTCATTGTCTGTGACACATTTGCTGAATAATGAAAGCTGGTACAGCTTTAGTCATCACAGGATACAGAACCATCCAGGGGTTGGAAGCGCAGGCTTTGGAGCCAAATGCCTAGATTTGAATCTTCACCTGTCTTGCTGTTTAACCTTGGACAAGTTACTCAAATCCTTTCTGACTCAGTGTCCTCTTTGGTAAAGTTAGAATAATAGGATCTGTCTTCAAGGGTTCTTATGAGGATTACATCAGTTAGTATTTGGAAAGATTTTGAAGAGTATGTGGAGCTAGCGTTTTTATGTCTTATCATCCTCATCATCACAGTCATTATTCTCATCACCATCCTTATTGTAGAGTTAGAATGAGAGACAGGAGGAGAACCTTTAAGCAGAGGTTGGGAAGAAGACAGTGTTAGACCCTGAGCGATTCCAGTAGACAGCAATAGGAGATGTTACGGGGCCAATGTGTGGAAGTTTTGGTGCCCACGGGGCATCTAAATTTTATTCCACAGTGGCTTTGAGACTTATAGGGAAAACATGGGGACAACCATCATGTCCCATAAAGACACGCTTATGCTTGATCAAAAACTCAGATTTGGTTGAAGGCCAGCATTACCATGAAATCATTCCTTCAGCATTTTTACCAAAATGCATATGGCAATAAATAAAACTCCGTATAGATTTTATGCTCCAATTTCACACTTGTGACACTGGGAGAAGTTCAGCAAGCAAATAAAAGAAATTCAGCTGAATTTTATTGAGTTAGTTGACTCAGCAGCAGACAGAATTTTAGATTACACAACTGTGAGTCCATTGTCTTTTATGGTTTTCTTCAATTCTTACCAGGGCCATAAACCTGACAGGGGACAGACATGGTGAAAGAGAAGTCTCTGAGATGAAAAAGTAGCCGAGGCTGTTCTGTTTTACAGGGTGCTACTTTCTTATGGCTTTTCTGAATGTCCCAAAATAGTGTCAGCCGCCCTGGGCAGCAGCAATAGGGCCTGAGTGTTCCACAGAAGAGGATCAGAGGCTCAGTGCAATGGCTCACCAAGCAGCTAAGCAAATTAGTAGCCAATTAGATGCTAGGGAAAAAAAAACTCGAAACCCAAATTAAAGAAGGTTGTGCAAGCCATAGATTCTCATCAGGCAACTGAGGATGTATGGTGCCTCTCCCAGGGCCTAAGGTAAGTACTGTTCTAGGCACATGTGTACTAAACCCAGGTCCCTGAAGCTCCTGAAACTTTTGTCCAATCCCCAAGTGTTGTTCAATGTCTTCAAGTCATCAGAGGCAAAGAAGCATCCTTCTTACTCTGTCATGGACATTGAGGCAGGCGACCTTTCAGAGGGTGAGGGACCCCAGTAAAGCTATTGGCATAAACAGAGAAGGCAGAGTCGTGAAAGGCCTGGGGTGTCCACCTTGCTTAGCCCTTCCAAAAACCCACTCCTCAGATGTGTCATGAGCCTGAATTTCCCGTGGTGCTCAATGCTGTTTATTTTTCATGCTAAGCAGTTGTATCAGGAATGCAAAAGCGATGTATAATCTTTAGATGTATCATTGATTGGACAGATATTTATTGAATATCCACTGTGTGTCAGACCTTTCTTAGATGCTGCATAGAAGGAGGAAGATAAGTTCTATGAATTAGTTAAAATGACAAACTCAACACTCTGCACCTGTGATTTAAAAATAAAATGAAACAAAAACAGTAAAAGGGAGCTGGTCCTCATTCTTTCCTGGAAGGACCTCCTCCTGGTCCAGTAGAGGAAATGAACAATGACCAGAGAACTGTAATCAAATGAATGTCATGGTATGAAAACCCTGCTAACCCTCTGAGTTATCTGGGATACCTCTATAGGAGCCCAGGACAAGGACACACTTGGGGAAGAAGGTGCAGGCCCATAATGCTTCTTGGAAGGGGTAACATTTGAGCTCACCAGAATTTTTAATCTAGGGTTTCTCAATCTCAGCAGTATTGAAATCTTGGGCAGGATAATTCTTTGTTGTGGGGGCTGTCCTATGCATTGTGGGATGTTTAGCACCATCTCTGGTCTCTACCCAATTGTAAAAATTACAAAAGGTCTTCAGAGATTGCCAACTGTCCATGGAGAAGGGGGCAAAGTCACCACCGCCAGTTGAGATTTACCTCAAAGGTAGGTGAGAAAAGTTTCTAGAAAACATGAGAACCTTGACTTTGGATGTAGGTGGTAAGGAGTCTTTGTGAGTCTTTTGCCAGAAGAATTTTGTTTTAGAAAGGTCACCCCATTGCTATTTGGCTAGTAGGACAGAGGAATAGTTAGTGGCAATGTCCCCGTGCCACTTGACTTCTAATTAGGCAGGAGACCTTGGGCCAGTCACTGGTCTGATCCTGCTCTAGGCAGCCTACTTACAAAACAGCCACAGTGATGCCTCCAGTCTTCCTGCAGCCCCTACCTGGAGAGGTCCGATCTATGATATCAATGTCTCCTCACACGGTGAGCCCATGAGCTAAGAAACTTTGAAGCAGAATCTGGATCTTCCTCTGATGTTTTTCAGTGTGAGGCTCTTCTTGAAATTTTGAGATTCAAAGACATTTTGATGTAAGTAGTGGACAGTGGAGGTCATCTGGTTCATTATTAGTGGGTGAGTTATGAGTGGAAGGGAGGGGCTCTAATAAGTAAATATCTTCCTCAAAGATCCTCTTTCCCTCCACAGTGAACATGTGAGTTTCTACCTACACTGTGAGAGGATTTATACTTCCATGGGGTAATGGTACAAGTGAAATAGATGCTGTGGGATAGACAATGAACATATTTTATTCCTCTCATTCTTTCTGATGTAGACAATGGGGCATGATCAATTGCAGGACAAAAATTTATGAGCCATCAGCAATTGGTTGGTGACAATTGGTGATTTTCTTTGGCATGAAATGGTGATTTCTTGCTTAAAAAGAAGCATCACTTGGAAGAGAATTGCATCCGTCTTTCATTGAGCTATTACTATGTGCCATTCTAGTTTCTCTGCAAACATTTGTGGACCTCCTCCAGAACTCCCAAAAACTCTTTAGAGAAGTTGCAGCCTGTTCAAGGCCACACAGCTATTAATAGTAGGTGGCATGGGTGGGGCTGAGCCTGGGTTTGTCTGATTCTTGACCCCTCACTCTTAACCACTGCACTGGCCAATGCTGGCTCTTTCTTCTTCCTCTGAGACAACTTTCTAGGTCTGGATAATTATTCAATCTATGAAACCATTTTTGACATAAAAATATGGTTCTTAAGCATAAGAATCACCTGGAGGACTTGTTAAAACATATATTACTGGGCCTTAGCCCCAAAATTTCATTTCAAGTACTGTTGATGCTGCTGGTCTGGGGATTTTAAGTTTCCTGTTTAATGTATCATATAGCATCTGCATCTGAAGATATGGATGACACAGTGCATGGATAAACATTCCTTAGAAGTCGCACACATACACTTTACCCTGGATCCTGGTTGCTCACGGCTGGTTTAATCAGCACCCCCATCTTCTATTCTTAGCCTGTGCATTAATGTGCATTATTTATGGTTATCGAGTTGGATAACTGTGGTTGAGTGCCTTCTATTTTTACCATTATTAAAGGTTTAGGGTAAAATAAGTTTATCTGCTT
Source organism: Tarsius wallacei (assembly GCA_963574415.1). Lineage (NCBI taxonomy): Eukaryota > Metazoa > Chordata > Mammalia > Primates > Tarsiidae > Tarsius > Tarsius wallacei. The sequence continues at coordinate 2,825 of CAUYQG010070791.1, read as the reverse complement.
ATATGCCCTCAAATAGCCTTGTAGGGTAGGGGCAAAATGCTGAGAGAATAGAGGTGCCGCCGGCCCTGTCCACAGTGCTGAAAGACACAACGGACTAGTTCTGAGTTCACGGAATTGCACCGCCCCAGGCAGAGTTGGAATAGAGTCTGAACTATTCCTTCAGTTCTATCTGACACACAGGTGCTTGCCAAGACTAATGCACCAGGGAGAGAAGTGAGGACAGGGATTGGGTACTTGCCCCAGGATGCAGTAGGCTCGGGCCTTTAGCTTCAAACCCAGTATAAGGAGAAAAAAAAAATACAGGAGAGAGACAAATGCCCCACAGCTCCCAAGACTGAGGCCAGCACATAGTAATTAGCCACAACACCCTACTATGAAGGCCCCTTTGCTTCGTCGTGGTTGTCAGAGTGCTAAACTAGGGAGGGAAGACACCCAATCCTGCCATCTCTGAATAAGATAAGTTTGTTCAAACCTGTGAACATTGGCGATGACACCATGACTCAACCTTATAATCCTTGGCTTTCTCATCTATAAACTGGCAATTATAATAGTCCCTGCTCAGAGAGTTAATGTGATCAATTTAAAAAGTTAGTATGAAGGACTCTAACACATGAAACTACTCAAGAAGTATTAGTTGTTATTTACTCTTCACCCCAATGAACTGCTGAAATTTTCATACACCCAACAGCATCCTCTACACCCTCTGAGTCAATGTTTCCTAGTTCCACAGGTTGACCCACAACTGACAGTGTTATAACTCATATAGAGTTGCCCCAAAGCGTTTTCCATTAATACCCACAACTCCTCGTGATATCGCACAGAGCTTCTTCTGTCATGTGCATTCAAGTCATGTAGGTGTCTTGTCAAAGCACCCTTTTTGGTCAAAGTATGGTCCACGGACCCGAAGCATTGTCATCACTCAAGAGCTTATTAGAAATGTAGAGTCTCAGGACCAACCCCAGACCTATCAAATCAGGATTCCTCCACAGATGATTGGTGTGCACATGAAGGGCTGAAAAGGGCTGACCTACAGAACACTATCAGATGATATGCTCCAGTTGGGATGTTTAACCATCCCTTGTTTCATCTTTTGTCCAATTCTCTTTCCCCTAGGACCATTTCCTTTTTATCTAATAACAGAACATTCTATTTCTTAGCACTTAGTGTCAGGCATATATATTCATACATTAATCTTTGTAGCAACTCCATGAGGTAGATATTGCATGTTACAGATGAGTAAACTGGGGGTTAGTAACAATATGACCTTATGCAAGTAGTATTAACTTTCAAGTGGTAGGACTGGGATTCAACCCCAGATCTTTCTCACTGTCCACGATGTGCTTTAAATGCTTTGTTACATAACAGTTACCAATGGAGGACCTTAGCATCTGCACAAACAGCCACCCAGATGGTCTACTTTGTCTTTTTTTCTGAACTATAAAACAAATTCTAGCATAACAATATAATACTCCCATCGTAATGGTGGAGAGATCTCTTTGCGAACAGCAGGCTTTGTTCAAAATTATGAGAACTGATGTTTAACCAAAAGACCCCAGCTCTTGACCCATGAGGTAAGCTGTGTAAGCCGACAGTCCCTGGAGCCCCAGATGCTTGAGAAGTGGGGTGGATGGTGAACTTCTTTCTTGATCTGAGCCCATCATGGGGAGAGTCTATCAAAGGGAGAGGATAGCATTGGATGGGATTTCAGAGCCAGAGGGTGGCTGAATAGGTCAGCAGAGTGGACAGAGAAAAGAAACAAAGTTCTAAATGTGTATCACAGCTGGCTACGTGATCCTGGTGAGGAGGCTATTGTTCCTTTTTAAGATGTTGCTCTGATTCCTTCACTCCTTTAAAGGTTTCTCATCCCCTAATGCTAAAGTCCATTTTCCTGATGCCTGAATGCTGCTTTCCTCACCATCTCCTCTCCATTTCATCCTCTCTGACACTCTAGCTGTACCAGAATCCTAGTGGTCCCCAAAGTTACTCTGCTGTTCCTCATCTTTGCCCATATAGTGCCTTGAACATCTCACTCCACCTTGGTTTCCTCCCCAATTTGTTCATTTATTAGGGGGACCCCTCAGAATGGACCTTGTTTATAAAAAAATGTGTACTCATCCTTACATGTTTAAACTTCATTCACTTGAAGTTACACTCCATTTGATGCAATACACCTATCAAGACACTGTTGCACTGACTGATCACATGCAGAAGATTGAATTAGGACCCCTACCTATCATCATACATAAAAATTAACTCTAAATGGATCAAAGACCTAAACGTAAAACTTCAAACTATAAAAATCATAGAAAATGCAGGAGACACCCTTATGGAAATTGAAACTGGTGACCAATTCCTGATCAAAACCCTAAGTACCCATACCATAAGAAATAAGATAGACAAGTGGGACTTCATCAAACTGACGAGCTTCTGCAAAGCAAAAGAAAACATCAAGAGAGCAGAGAAACAGTCCACAGACTGGGAAAAATATTTGCCAATCACATATTTGACAAAGGCCTAACATCTAGGATCTACAAGAAACTCAAACACGCCGAAAAGAAAAACACAAACAGCTCCAATAAAAAGTGGGCAAAAGACATGAATAGATACTTCTCAAAAGAAAATATGCGGGCACCCAGCAGACACATGAAAAAGTGCTCAGCCTCACTCATCATCTGGGAAATGCAAATCAAAACCACATTGAGATACCACCTAACCCCAGTAAAAATGGCCATCATTAATAAAATAAACGAGACATATTTGTGTACCTAACCCTTAACTGTACCCCTCAATATCACAATAAAAAATATTGTATATATATAAAAAAA